>SRMA01025612.1:0-271569 GCA_007224835.1 Danionella cerebrum
TACTTCAATATGACAGACTATAACAAAAAAATCAATGAGAATTTATTGAGACTCTGATGAGATTATAATGACTGGTGAGATTTAAATGAGACACTACAACAAGACTCCAACATGGCTGACAGTACTTAAATGTGACTAGACTATAACAAAAATTCAATGAGAATTGATTGAGACTCTGATGAGATTTTAGTGACTGGTGAGATTTAAATCCCTGACCAGACTATAACAAAACTCTGGATTGGCAGACAGTACTTCAATGTGACATTAGACGCTGATATGGATCAGACCTGACGTGTTTTCTCACCTCTTCATCCTGGTTGTGGCAGGCAAAAACCTCTTTAATCTGTGGATCGGAGCTTGCCCGTTGACTCCTGTCCCGTGTCCGGCCACTCGCCCCAACGGGTTTCTTCTTAACACTGCCCTCTGAAGTATAATCGAAAACACATCAGATCAGTACAAGTGATTTGGTAAACATATGTAAATTGTTGCAGCAATCTGAAATCATCGAGAACCAACATACGCTTAGGCTGCAAGCTAGAGTTGCTATCGTAGCCACCGAAGGTGTCTGCTCGGCGTGGAAGCAAACTCAAGGATGGACTCGGATGTCCATCAGTCTGTGCGGATGGTTCCTGACCTCGTGATGCCAGGAGGTTCTGCAGGTTTTCCACTACAGTAACACACAGGTGTGTAAAAACATTGGGAGAAGCCAGAAATTAAATAAGCAGCATCTAAGGCCACAGTAAGGTGTTTACCCTACCATTAAATAGTAGGGGCACATTATATTGCATTTACAAAGTTATTAACGATGCAGTGCTGGTATAAAGGCCTCAAATATTTATTATAAATGCTTTAAAATGGCATAATATTGCACCTTTAAACTATTCATGAATGTTTGAGAGGATATCCAGAGAGCCCCCCCCCCAAAAAACCTGGACCAAGGGGAAACCTTGTGAGTAAGTAGTACCTTCAGTAATGGCTGCTTTAAGCAGGTGCTCCCCCTGGTGGAGGTCAGAGGTGTCGCCTCGGAGCAGTAAACTAGAGCGTGAGCGAGAGCCAGGCTCTTCTGCAGGGGAGACAGACTCGGCCAGCTCCGCAAACAACTGCAGCTTCTCCGTCAGGCTCTGGATGATCTGAGCATCCTTCATTACCAGGCGATCTGAGGAAAACCAGACGAACATGGTTCTATAGCCACATTTCTAGCTCCAGTGAGTCTTTTCTACAGGCAACAAGATGAGTCGCCCAGTAAGATAACTCAAAGCACTCAAATCAAAATTAATTATAAACTGATTTCTCATTAAATACAACAGAATCATTTCAATAGCCATGCAAATTCCCAGTCACAAGACACGTTGAGCTGAAACCACAGTGGAAATGCAAGTGTGCCCTCTGTGGGTCATTTCAAAAATATAAAAACATGGAGTTGTTTTATGTTTGAAGAGCATTTTACCATGATACTCGCGGAAACGAGCAACTCTGGCTTCCTCTTCCTCACTGAATAACCTCTCTTCTGTGTGAGGGCAGCTGAAACAGGATGAACATGTTAAAGCGGGGGAACGTTTATCCTAAAGAAGGTTTGTTTCTAAAGACAGACCTCTCCACGGCCTGTCGAATGAGTCTGATCCAGCTGTTGCGCTCTTCTTTGGAGGCGGTATGGATTTCATACATCTCTGGCTCGTTTGAGGAGGCGCAGATGAGGAACATGGCTCGCTCCTCATGGGCCACCTCGCGTACAATCAGCTTCTGGAGGGAAATCACTGACGGCTTGTTGTCCTGGGGGAAACATGCAGAGACTTTAGTGTTTTCAGAAGCTTCTTCTATACGACGGTAAGAAAGAGCTCAATACGAACCACAGCTGAGAACACGTATCTCTGGTCCTTTTCTTGTAGCAAGACGAGGACGTCTGTGAGCAGCAGAGCTAGAATGTCTACAATTGAAGTAAAAATGTTATATTTGATGTGAGTTCAACACACGGAAAGAGAATATACTAAAGATAAAAATGTTATGAGCTGAAAACCAAACAAACTGAAGTAAAAAAAAAAAAACTATAAGTAATATTTTCATAAATAAAAATATACATACATATATATAAGAAAAGTAAACAATTACATTAAGTCAATTTAAATGAACCCCCCCCCAAAATATATATATATTTAAAACTTTGCTAATTAATATTGAAAATAAAACAAAAATACAAGAAAATAGTAAAAACAAAACAAAAAAAAGTTGCCAATGTAAGATTAAATACAAATTTTAAAATATATAAACAAAAAAAAAGATCCTCATGCCAATAAACCAAGCCTCATGTCTCTATGATTTTCCTTAGATAGTGATAGGCAAAAAGGGTTGCTATGGTTGTCAGGTTGCTGTGGAGGGGTCAGTATATAATGTTTCCTTTTGTCATTAGAAGTTATATAAACCAACTCTGTGTCTCTATTGGCTCTAAGTAGAATTCAAAAATGAAAATCTGATAGGAAAGTTCCTGCGAGTTGTTTGATGAACACTCAACAGTTTTGTGACATCTTTATTTCCTACACATCTACCTTTGAGCCTCCCAGATGCAGCCTTCCAGTTGACCGTGCCCTCGTACAAGAGCTTCCTGCGACCCTGAGAGAGATCCTCCTTGCTGAAAACACGTCCGTCTTTGATTTTTCCATGAGACTTTGGCTCTATCTTGGACACGATTTCTCTGAGCCGTGTTTCCTTCTCGTAGAGACTGACCTGAGCGTCCACTTGAACGATGACATCCTTGATTAAACCCAACGCTTGGCCAAGTCCTTCATGTTCCTCAGTTCCGGCTGGAAATAAAAGAAATGCAGTTAAACACAATCAAATTTAGCTTTGAAAGTAGTTTGACTTGAACCTTCGTACCTTCAGTGTTGTGAAGAATACGTTCCAGAAGAACAGGATACTTGGTTATTCTCTGTGTAACCAGTAAGATGCATTCGGGAACACCTAAGCGACGCACTATTGATAGATTACTTATTTTCTGAAAAACAAGACAAGGAGAAAATGTTTGAAAGCCTTCCAGAAGAACAACAGAGAGCTGTGTAAGATCTTGACATACTCTCATGAGGGTCTGGAACTTCTTGTTGCTCTGCATGTGTTCCTTGTAGAGGTTTACCGCTTCAGTGTGTCGACTGCAGAAATCCCCGTAACTCTCCTTCATTCGCTCTCCAAGTTCCCCCGAAAACTGAAAACAGGCGCACAAACAGCATGACTTTTAGTTGTGCGTTCCTACTTCACATCTTTCTCATGGTCGTAGCAGGAAATAAAAGGATGAGCAGGAAGAATAGACATTTAAAATGTCAAGCAAGAAATAAGAGAGACAAAGAAGCATGTACACAAAAGATAGCATTTTTGAAACAGGAAGTAGCGAAACATTGATATATTTAAAGACAACATTATTTTGGAAAATGCAACAGATAAGCAGGACGTAGGAGATGGATGAAGCCAGTTTGTCTAGGAAAGGCAGGAGGTACTGTAAAAAAGAACAAAACTTTATTAAAAGGAAACAATGAAGAGTAGAAGCTACGATTATAAAAATACAGCATGTTATAAGCAGGAAGTAAAGGAAGAGCAGGAAGTGCTGATATAAAAAGACAGCATGATTTAAACAGGATTAACAGAAGAGCAGGAAAAGCTGTTATAAAAATACAGCATGTTATAAACGGGAAGAGCAGGAAGTGCTGATATAAAAAGACAGCATGTTTTAAACAGGAAGTAATGGAAGAGCAGGAAGTGCTGTTATTAAACGTACATTTAAACATGTTATTAAACATTATTATTAGTGCAGCATATTATTAACCGGAAGTAAAGGAAGAGCTGTTATAAACAGGAAGTAAAAGAAGTATGGATCTAAACTGAAAGTATTGGTGTATGAAAATCAAGCAAAACAGGAAGCGCTCCAGTAATGTAGCAACACGCACCTGTGATATGAGGATGTCTGCAAGTTTATTGATGGAATAGTTGTGATCGCAGCCCGGCTGAAGAGATTCTATGCGGCGCTCACGGAGACGGATCAGGAAGTGTGTGTGCAGTTCCAGCAGACTCTCCAGTCGAGGAAAAAGACTGTCTAGCTTCCTCTCGTCCAACTGTAATGCTTCCCTTAACTCTCGAGAATAAACACGGAGCATGATCTTCAGAGTCCGGACGTGGTGGATCTCCGTCTGGATGAGCTCTGCAGGACACAGGAAGTCAGCTAAAATGTAGCATCTCCATGGATTTCATGTGATTATTGGTTCTGCTCCGACATAGAGGGTTTGGAATACTTTCAGGAGATGAACAACCCGACGTGAACATTTAGAACATGTTCAACTAGACCGGTTTCTTTGCAGCCGTAATTTTGATATCTTTAAAAGAGCTTTTTGAAAACTACATGCAATCTGACCATATATGACATCCTGTCTCTTGACGGCCTCCTTGGAATGTTTCTTTAGGAACTGTTGGTCCACCACCAGGCTCCAGGATTCCAGCTCGAAGTCTTGTGTGATGGCTTCCAGTTCACTTCGCAAGGAAGCATAATATGCATCTGCCCAACAAAAGAACGTTTCCAACACTTTAGTAATCTTCAATAAATCACAAAATAAAGTAATTGAGGCATATTTGACCTGCTCTTGGACCACAGAAAACAAAAAAATAAATAAATAGCCATCTTTCCCTAAAGAGAACCAATAAGGATTCGATAGAGACTGAGGAACTATTTTCTTCTGTCCAAATCTTGAGTCCTTTTCCTGCTGGACCACTCTGCAGCCTCCCCTGGACTATACTTGAGAAGTACAGCGAGAGGAACAGCCTCTAGACCTGAACCCTATAGAAAATCTTGAGTGGTTTTCAGATTATTTCCTACAGCAAAAGACGTTCAAATCCTTTCTTTCCAAGAGTGAAAACTTTGCATCTAGATCCCCAGTTCCTGGGTGTTAGCATCCTTCCCCGCCAACACAACCCTGACATTCTATGACGGAACAGTCACTTTGAGGTACTGTGGTGCTGCCTCACCCTCGACGAGGAGCGATTCGGGCACTGTGGAGGCGAGAGACACGGTGTCATCAGCAAAGCGCTTGATTCTGAACGAGTCCAGCTCATCCATCTCTCCTGTGACCGAGCTGCCGGAGAACATGAGCAGGAAAACACTGCAGTAATTATCAGAGCGCGAGCCGTCTGCATTTCCATCACAGTTCTATCATTTACCTTTACCATTAATACAACCGAAATCACGCATCAATCTTGTTTTGTTCCCTCCACGTCTTTCACAAATAAAATCATTTTAAAACAAATGTGTATCCTGTGCAGGACTCACCTGTTGCTGCTGCTGCTAATATTTTGGCTGGTTGAGGTGCTGCTGGAGGACGCAGGGGGCGCGGTGAGGCCTCTGTTTGGGACGGTCATCATACCCGGAGCAGATCGAGAGGAGCGGGACGAGCCATCGAGGGGAGCGAGAGCAGAGCTGGTCTCCCAAGGAGCTGTGGAGAGACACGAGTGGTCAGTTCGGGAGCATCGCTTCAGAAAGGAGCGCGGGATGGAGTTTAAAAATCGGAAGGTGAGCAGATCCCGGTGAAGGAGCACTCGCACCCCGAGACGGCGCGATAGAGTGCAGGGTACACGAAAGCCTTTCCTGTTAGAACTGCACACTCTTGGTACCAGAGCCATGCTGTGCATCTGTGAGGAGGAGGGATGCTGATCTACGGTTTTTACGCAGAAGAGTGGCTTCTAGAAAACACACATGCGCTCTTAACTCCCTCCTAATGAAACTGAGGGGGAGAAAGAGGCAGCAGCTCAGATTAGTGAGAGCTAGTCATGAAGAGCTGGATCGACAGTCAATCCAATCCAATTAAAAAAACAGACTCCAAAGGAAAATCCACGTTATATGAGCATCAGAAACAGACAAATGCACGAAGGAAACTTTCACACGCTCGACTTCAGATTAACCATAGGTTTCTATAACAATAGTGACAAAAACTAACCTCATGCGAGGAAGAGTCAAGAAAAATATCACATTTTTTTTGTAAAAGAGTCAAAAGAATCCTAAGAAAAATTTACAATAGAAGTCAGTTACTAGTTACTTCTGATTTAGAATAAGTCAAGATTAAAAAAAGAGAAAGCTGGACTCCAGTCCGAGTCTTCAATATTCCACTCAGGTTCAAAAAGACTTAAATCCAAGACCTGGTCTACAGTTTAAGTGAATCCAAAATGGCCTGAACATCTGAGACTAAAAGGAGACAATTTGGACTCGAGTCTTTGACTTTATTATTCAAATCGGGTCCAAAAAGTGCAGAGTTGGATCCAAGTCTCATGTCAGAGTTGAGTAAGACTAAGTCTGAATCAATACAGCCACTAAAGACACTGTTGGACTAATTTCTGAGACCCTAACATGTAAATCAAGTCCAGGTAGGGTCCAAAAAGTACAGAGTTGGACCAAAGTCTCAGGTGAGAATTGAGTCGGACTCCAAGTCAAGTCCAAAAGTTAGAATTGGATAACACTGTTGGAATTAAGAATGTGGATTTAACATCAAAAAGTGGCAGAGTAGGAGATTAATTTTTGAGTTCTTAACATCAGAATCAAGTTCGAAAGAGGCCCAAGTTGGACTAAAGTCTAAGTCAAGTCCTGGAGGCAGAAATAGAGCCAAGTCTGAGCTGAGTCAGAGCCCTTAACATCTGAGTCAAGTCTAAAAGAGGCAATTTGGAATCAAGTCAAGTGCCTGAGTGAAGAGCAGAATTAGAGTTTGTCCTTACCATCTGAGTCAAATCCAAAAGGGGCCGAGTTGGACTCAAGTCTGAGACCTTATCAAAGTTTAAGTCAAGACTTGGACCCAAGACTGAGAAATGAGTTGAGTCAGCCTCATGAGTCCTTAACATGAGAGTGAGTCAAGACCAAAAAAGGGTGAATTGAAATCAAGTCCAACAACTAAGAACACATTAATAAATGCATTTGCAGTTTCACAGGGGAAAGGGTTTCAGGATTTGTCATATAAACAATTACTTTGACCTTTGACTTGATGCAGTTTTGCATCTCATAATTTGGTCAGGGCATTAGCATACAGACGACGTCTTCAGCAAAACTAGCTGTGCATGCTAATTCTCTGTATCTGTCTGATGATGCATCCAGAAAATTCGAGCTGCAGCTCCTGCAAATGCTTCCCACTGGGAAGCGAAGATTTACAGGCTTCATCCTCGCTTCTGAAAGCAATTCCCACCTCGTCGGTGCTCACAGCGGGACGTGTTTAACAAGACGACCTGAGCTACATCGGAGCACTGTGAGGGGTCATCTGGTTCAGTTAATGATGCAGTCTTACGAAACGATTGCTGCACAAGCAACAGGAGCAAGTTCTAGAAACTAATCCACGTGTGTTGCATAAAACACATGCTTTGAATATAAAAGAAAACCTGCATCTCCTGAAAGAAAGTAGATAAATGATGGATTTAGAGCGAGTCGTTGATCAGTTTTGCAAGATAATTAGTCAGGGAAGCGTGATTAACCGACAAGTTCCTCTCTGGTGATGGTGAAACTGAACAACAGCGAGATGAGATTAATTTGCTCTCAGGGGATCTGATCAGCATCTGCTCCGCCAGAGTCTACTAACACACTCTTCATACACCGACTCCACAGGCAAAACAACTAGCAGATGACCAAAAGCAAGAAAAGGGTTTGAGTGAGAAGAGAAAACAAAGAAAATTGACGTGTGCTCATTTTATATTGGGATGCTGTCTAACAGGGCGGAGCACTATATCGAACTACAAATATGGGTGTGGATGAGGTGCTCAGTAATGTCATCTATATAAAACAAAAAGAACAAGTCACACGTCACTCTCGTATCTCCACAGCTTCTCCCTTCAGATCCTTGTAGCGCTCGTCTAAGCCACAAAACTGATCATGGTTCCGCTGTAGAGAATGTTTAGGAGTTGCCGTAGCCTAGCAACAAGACGTGTTTCATTCACGCTTTTTGTACCACGAGATCATTTCGGACCACCAGTCAAAATTGTGGTGTGTTCTCTCATCAATAACACACCTCAAGTTTTATTCTGAATGTTTCATGCATGTTTGTGTAATCCTGTGTTGAAAACTGCTCGATGTTCATTGCACCGCCCATAGTTCTTACCTCCGCCCACTGACCAATCAGATTAATCGCTCGTACAGCTCATCTCTATGCAGATCGGGTGTGTGAACTAAGAACATTGATTGATTGATTGCAATTTATAAACGATCTCCATAGTGAATGGACAATGACATCCCAATCACCAACTTAATATTAGTGGTGATGCAGCGATATTAGCAGTTATGCTAACCAATGCAGCATTGCACAAAACACCTGAAATCAGTTAATATTGTCAACAAAATACCATTAGAAATAAACACATCCTTGATTTCCAACACCCTCAATATTTGCATGAAATAGATCCAAACTTGTTGACTCACCATACACGTTAGCATACACAGGCACTGAACTGCATGAAGCACAACGTTATTTCTTCACAATTTGGTGGATTAATTTGCTTTGATTCGAATTACACAAAACTCTTCGATGCACTTTGTACTTTATTTATGTCTCTACCCAGCCCGGGTGACACCGAGAAAACTCTTAATTCTCATTTGAACATGCCGTTCTATTTGACTTGTGACTGGCGGCCATAACGCACTACATTACTCACGATTGCCAAAATACAAGTCCCAAAAAGGGGCGTGGTGAAAGCATGAAGGGAGGAACCATGGCAAAATTTTCTTGGCCATTTTTCAGAAAATATGAATAACACGGTTTTTTTTTTTCCTACTCAACTATATGTAGTAAAATGGCTTTAGCTTTCTTTACAACTATGTCGGTTAACACCCTACGTGAACAGTGAGCAGTGTAACGTTACACCCCTAATTACTACCGTATCAAACGATAAGGTATAATGAATTGGAAATGCTTACCGTGGCTATTCAACGGAGCAGTGCCGTTTAACGTCCTCTGCACGGAATCTTTGGCCTGTACAGAACAAATGACACATTTCACACACAAATAGAGCAACCGAGTTGATCATTTACAGTCCAGCAGCACACGCCCGGACACTCCTTGGAGCAAAGAGTCCTCAGGTCATTGTTTCAAACACACCTTGAGTTTGCCGCTACACTCGGGCAGCAGGTTCTTGCAGCTCTTGTGGACGTTCACAGCACAGTCTGAAGGTCCAAACAAACGCAGAGGTCAGTGCACAGCCGGTTTATCAAACACTAAGTCCAGCTTCTGCAGTTCACAAGTCAAGGAAGCACCAGAAACAGCGGGCGGATGGAAACACAACACTGATGGATCCTCCTTGAAAGAGAGAGGTGCACTGCAGAGTTAGTTTAGCTGTGCAATCAGCTGTTAATGGCTGGCTTATCTGGGGTAAAGACAATCTGCCTTCGGGCTATTTCCACTTTTCCAGTCTCAAATCCACTGATTCCATTCATTTAGGAAAAACCAAACAGAAACACAACAAACTGAGCAAGGGATCGATGGCTTCCTGGAGCTACAAACCAGTACAGAGAGCAGCTGATCTCACAGAAAACCTTGTGCTGCTTCAAATTGTCGCTAGATTTAAGACAAGTATGTTAGCAGGCTAATCATGTTCAGAGACGTTTGGATCACTAACTTTATTTAGACAGTGCAGGCATCAAATAAATGTTGTAGGTAGGTGTGCAAAATCTTTTAAAAAGTGGCAAATGTGCTAAAAGAGAGAAGAAAAAAAATCTACATCAAATCAAATTTTGATTAGATTTTCCTTCAAACCAGCATCAATTCTACACTTGCAAAAAGGCTGGGAATTTGTAGGACCATATTCAGGTTTACGATACACCAATGACACACCTTGTTTGAAACCCAGTCATGACCTGAAACAGCAACAGCTGTGTAGAAGGCTTAAGACTGGTCGAGGAACAGCCACACTCTGTTACCAAATTGAGGTTGAGAAAGTTTTTTTGTCATGGCAAGAATGAAAACAGCAACAAGACACAATGTAGTTATACTGCATCGACAAGGTCTCTCCCAGATTTCAAAACAAACTGGGGTTTCAAGATGAACTGTTCAAGCCCTTTTGACATACAAAGGAAGGGGAACCGTTGAGTATCGTACCATCTTTAATCAGCAAATGAAAACCCATCAAGCTTATTATCCATCAAAACTTTATTGTCAGTGGTCCTCCGATGTAGAAATAACAAGCCAAGCAACTCAATTATGAACCAAAAGGAGTGGTAAGCATTTGGACGTAGCAAAAGGCAGCTCATCAAAGGAGTGCGGTCCAATAATGTCTGTAGACCTACACCCAAAGAAGATCTTTGGTTAGTGCACCAAGAAACTTGATATGTTTATTTACAGTAAAACCTACAGGTGATGATTTTTTTAAACACTTATTTGGCTCTGAAAGATCCTTTCTCATGCTACTGTAGACCTGGTCTGGCAGCAAGGCGATCACGTGACCTGATCAGTTGATCATGTGATGTTATAACAGGATTATGGACTGATCCTCCCAAGGCTAATCATAGTGTTCTACTTCCTGTTTCCGTTCCCAGCTTGTTTTTAACGCCCAAGAAAGCCATTGGTCTGCAGTGATCATGTGAATAATTATCTTTTAAATAAAGCTCAGATCATGGCCTCGACAGGTTTTTATTTTAACTTAAATGTAATTCTTATATGGTCATATTAAAGCAAAAGATAAGGGTTATTAAACATTAAACTACATTTTTGAAAAAATAAATAAATATTTATTTATTTGTTTATTTGTTTATTTATATATATATATATATATATATATATATATATAAATATTACTACCACCACCACATATTTACAACATTTTCTTAAAAGATAAAGAGTAAATTATAAATATTAATATAAAGGGTTTTTCACATACACAAACTGTTTATTGCTAATAATAAAATATAATAACATATGACAACCAGCCAGAATAATCCAACACATCCTAAAGAAATGGGAACACCTTTGTAACCACATAAAATCATTCCCAAACAGTCAAAACACTCCAGCCACCACAGAAAATTCCAGATCACCTTAGACACCAGCCACAAGACCTCCAAAACATCCCAAAGAACACATCGGCAACCATATGCTAGCAGCCCCATAACTAGTCAGAAGACATCAAAATATCCCAAAGATCACATTGACAACAATATGGCAGAACACCCTAGAATTACACAAGCCAGAAGGCATCAAAACATCCTAAAGAACACACCCTAGCAACCATACAATCGAGAATTCCTGTTTTAAAAAACCACATACTGTACCACAAAATCAACCCCTTAACAACCACCAAAAAGTATCCCCACAACCACAACACCATACCATCCCCATAACAACCAAAATGCATTAAACACTGTGGAAAACATTAAAATCCAGGAGACACCATACTCTTCAGACAGAAAACCTCAAATACCTTCCAAAAACATCTTGACAACTGCAGTGACAAAACACCCAGGCAACCAAAATAAACTATTTATACAGCCAGAACAACCAAAACACAAACCTACCTCAATATTATCCAACAAGAAGAACCCCATTATCAGATTCTACAACCAAAACTGATCACTTTGTGTTAGAATAGCACAACAACATCCAACTGGAGATATTTAACTAACTACTACGATGTAAATATACACAACAATCTCTATTCAGAGTGACTATTCTGCGTCTGATATAAAAACCTGATGTACGACTTGAACAAATAACGATTTTCAGTCATATTAACCTGAAACATAACATTTTTTTATTAAACGCAGCACTAAATTAAATATGTAAATAGGTGACACGACAAAAAAAAAAAAACAAACTCAAGGAGTGTAGCGGGAAAAGGCACTTTTTGAGCCTTTTTTAGCCGCTCTGTGTTTATTAGCCGAGTTAGCAAACACCTGTTGCTCTGAATGAACTCACCGTTTCTGGCGCCATCACGCACGCGGCGACCCCTTCACCTCACGCATCACTTTAATTACTATGACAACCGCTATAAACACAACCTCATCACCTGGCAACCTTATAGAGTCGCGCCGATCGCTGCTTCTGTTATATTGTAGATTGACCTGTCCGCACTGCGCCGCAAGGACTTCTGGGACATGAGGAACATTCCTCAGGCGAGACCCTGATTTAAAGCGACAGGCGCAAGGCTCAGTGGGTGGAGGAAAATAAATAAATAAGTTTTCCTCTCAATATCGCTTTGTGCTACACGGGTCTAAAAAAATAAATAAATAAAATTCCTCATAAAATATAAGGGAGAGAGAGATGCTACATCCAAAAAAGCTTTTTCGGCAAACCAGATCTAATAAGGTCCCTCTCCAGTAGGGGCGTCACCTCCGTGGGGGATGTGGGTGTTTTAATAGCCTCATGGTTCTCAGACCATGTACATACGTACCCGGTTGGTTTTTTCTCTCACACAGTGTACGAAAAAAACCTGCGTCCACAAGTGTTCGTTTAAAAACGCATCCACACGGACACTCTGTAACACCTGAAATGGTGCCATTACTTTTAAATTCATTATTGAGCAGTGTGTTCAAAAACTCAAGTGCCTCTGTTCTGTGATCAAAAGTAAACATGCACATATAATCCTGTACATTCTTTAAGACACAAAAGTGGAATAAAAATCAACATGGTCCTCACTTCGCCACCATTACACTTGTGTTAACACAGCAATGATGACAACGACAAACTCCACCCCCAGTTTTTTTTTGTGTGTACAAAAATCTCATCCACGTCTGTTTATTACAAACTGCATCCATACGGAAACGCACAAACCCCTACAACACTGTAAAGACTATAGAGCAGGAGGATGTGTCGTCACATCGTAATCTTAGTTTCCACCAGGAGTGACGTTTGAATTATTTTTTGGTTAAATATTTACAAAATACTAAAAATAAACAACCATTGCTAATAAAATATAATAACAAAAATCCCTAAAATAATTCAGTTTTTTAGGAGTTGCTCTGTTTAATGAATAACCATGGCAACAGGGGCATCACACTACAGATATGGTGAACACGGTAATGTCACTCTTCCAGCTCTATAGAGGCAATTTGATTAGCATTAGTTATAAATAGTTAATAGCCCCCAAAATAATTAGAGCAAAATAATAATGCGCCCGATGTGCACCTCCTCCTGCTCTATACCAAACCAAGTGGTGGCAGTTGATTTGTCTATTTTTAAAATGAGTATTCAGCAAAAAACGCATGTGTCTCTGTTCAGTGATTAAACAGAAAACGTAGATGTACATCTAATCCGCCATTAGACTTTGTAAACAAAGCAGTGACTGCAGGCACAAAGTGTGAGGACAATGACAAAATCCACCTCCAAAACTCAGGAAAAGTTTTCAAAAGTGCTTGGTTTAATGAAAACGATGTTGCATTTACGTGGAAAAAAAAATCAATATTGTGATTACTTGCAGAACCAGATTCTTATTGGCTGAGAGTTGCAGTGACTATCACACCAAGGACTGGTCTCCATTCTCAGGGTTTTGCCAGTGATCTTGAACTATAACACGATTACGAAATGCTTATAAACAAATGTATCCATTATCGTTTCTCACTGTTGCTTTAATATGAATATCCATGTTTCAAGAGTAATATTTAACGGTCACTATATAATAAACCTGGGCTCTGGGGCAAGCAAGTGCCTCCAGTGCATGCGAATCCATCAGCTTGACTTGTTTAATAAGCAGTGCCACGAGCAGAGACGTAGTGCCACCAAACGCCTGAAATTTACTGTTTGTGCTGTACCCTTGTGACTCTGAAGTCACTCTGAAAACATCTTGCAGGTGAAAAAAAAGCCATAAAACAGTGCCGTAATAAGATAAAAAGCTTATTAAAGGCACTCTGATGGGACACCTGGGGTGTTTTGTGATTGAGAAGCATTCATTCGTTCTTTTTCAACCCATTTATTCCCTTTTTGGGGACACGGGGGACTGCCGGTGCACACATTGGGCGAGAGGCAGAGGTACTCCCTGGACAGGTTGCCAGTCCATCGCAGGGCAACAAACTCCTTCCAGGAAGGTCACCGGCAAGCCTCGACCCGACAACCTTCTAGCTGGAAGGCCACAATGCTACCCACTGCAAGGTTTCTACTTTCTCTTGATGTTTGGGGTGACGTTCATTAAACACCGTGACACACAGTGATTTATTCGATTTATACATTTAGCTAGACATGAATGGGCACTAGAGCTATAAAAATTAATTAAATTACATGTCATGGAAGGAAATAAAATACATTCAAACAAAAAAAGTTAAGATTATTTATTAAACTAGATTAAATAAAATAATACTCAAAAAGGTGAAAGTCAAATAAAAATAAGTAATACATAACAGAAATAAAATAAAATAAAGAACATTTTAAAATATTTTATATTGATAAATAATCAAATATAGTTATTATAAACAAAAAAAAGAACATATTTTTGACTTTTAAAGAAACAAAAAATACATTTTAATACAAAAACTGTGACTCAAAAAAGTCAAATAAAATAAACATAAATATTGCATCAAAATATTTAATTAATTTAAATGAAAAACTGAATCTTAAGCAAAATAAATAATAAGTTTAAAAAAATTCACTGTTAAAATTACACGAAATAATGAAACAAAATGAATAAACTGAATAAACAACTAAACCATAAAATAAAACATAATGAAATACAAAAAAAAATATTTAAAAATGTAAAAGGTTAAATAAAATCTTAAAAATAGTATATTGTAGTATTTTTGTAATATTTTTAGACATTAACTTATCTATAACTATAACTTTAAAAATATGATTCCGGGATCTTTAAACCGGTATAATCCATTACTATTTCTAAGAAAGTGTTTTGGGGTTTTTTTTTTTTTCATTTCTATCAAACAGATGCTTTGGAATTTTGTGCTTTTGTCAAAAACACACAGAACATTTCTATCACGATGCATTTATTTGAATGGACGATTTGAAGCTGTAGGTGGCTGGAAATGTTAATTCTGACAAAACAGAAAGCAGAAGCATGAACAGTGGTGAGTCACATGACACAGCCAGACATCCGGTCAGTTGATGCAAAAGTCATGAGCCAACATTTGAGAAATCAGAGTGTAATGCGCTGCGGTGGAAGCAGAGCGGCACGAGGAGCCCGGCGGGTGAAGCAGAAGCCCTGGTGCACAGGTGCATGTGTCGGACTCACTCAAGCACTGCAGGCCATGCTTCCTCTGCAGGGTTTTGCTGCACAGTGAGCATGTGGCACAGCTGGAGAAGGATCCGGGTACGAGCTGATGCCCGCTTACGCTGCGCCGCCTCCTTTTTTCATGCTCCTTTTCTCTATTTCTGCTTTTGTCTTTGTGCTGCTCTTTCTCTCGTGTCTTACCCTGGAAGCAAAGAAGGGAACAAGCCTTAATTTACTTCCGAACATATTTAAAAGAAAGTTCGATATACAAATGCTGTTTTTTTAAGTCAGGGTTCAATAACGGAATTGTTAACATAACCATGGAAGAGGATTTAGCCACTGCTTTGACTTTAATCAGAGGATTCAAAATATCTGATTTTGAGAAACAATTTTGACATTAAAGTAATAATTTTTAGAGAAAATGTAAAGTTACAGTTATGAGAAAAAGGTATAAATCTGAAAAACAGGGAATCAGTCAAAAGGGAAAAGTCGGAATTCTGAAATTAAAGTTCTTAATTCTAAGACATAATCTTAGAGTAAAGCCAAAATTCCTGGGAAAAAAAAGATTAAAGTCAGAATTCTGAGATTAAAAATGGGATCGGCTGCTGTCAAATTTTCTTGAAAACTTACATTAAAGTTACATTGGGAAATTCTGTAAAAATTTCTAAGTTTAAGTCAGAATTCTGAGATCAAAGTTGGAATTCTAACAAAAAAGTCAGAATTCTAAGATTGATTTAAAGATAAGGGAAAAAGTCAGAGTTCTAAGATTTATGTAAAGTTTTTAATAAAATTCTGAATTCTGAGATCAAAAGTCAGAATTTCTAAATGTGAAAATGTTTTTTTTTTTTTTTTTGCGGTGGCTCTAATCTTCATCTGTACATAAGTGACTTCTAATTTGGACAACCCCAATTTTCCTCCTATACACACTCTATTGTTAAAAGTATGCGCTGAGTGAGATTCCATTCCTAATCCTTTAATATGACTTTGACAACATTTGGCAGCTATAACGGCTGAAGAAACAGGTTAAAAGTTGCAGTGAATTACTTTATCTTTATTGAAGGATCCAGTCATGCGGTTCCTCAGTGAACTCAGAGTCCGCTTGACTTTGGTCCCTCTCTCTGATCGCTCCGGCCGTTCCTCCTCTTCCTCGTCGTTTCTAGCAAACAAAAGATTAAACAAATCTGCATCCGCATGATACTAAACAAACATGAGAAAGTTCAGCCGAGACTTACTCGATAGAAAGAAACTCGTACCACGTGACATTTCCAGTCGCCTCTTTTCTATCCGTGCTTGAGGTTCTTCGCTTAGCCCTGAGGAAAACACAGAATATTTAAGATAAGGATGATATTAATTACATTTTAAACCAATTAATGGATATGTTGAAGGAGAAAATATGATTTAATTCCATAGCAACAATAGCACCAGCTATTGCATTCATGCAAACCCTAGTGTTAAAAATAGTGTTCCATTTGATTCTAAAATGTAAACATTGAGATTTATTACAAAATAAAAAACATAGATCCATCTCATATTTACTAGTAAATAAATGTTCATTTAAATATGTTTATTTCAACAGTGAGACGCAGAAAAACAATTAAAATCCCCAAAGTATATTGAATGGTAGGGGAAACATTAATCACCGCATTCCCTGACAAAAGAAATCTTCTTAAACCAGAATTAAATATACAGATGATGTTCTTTTGAACAGATTCAGGTTCCAAATCAGCAGGGGATCAAATACTTCTTTCCCTAGCTTTGTTTGTGCATCTTAATTCACTTTAACTGAGAATTTAACTGCTTACATCTCTTTTTAGAAAATTTAGTGAGATTTTTCTTAAAAGTTTTATTCGGAACACCCATAATTCTCGTAGCAGAGACTTCTATTATGAAATATAAAGTTAGTTCTTACAGTGTTTTTGTGGTGTTTTTATAAGACTGCTTGGAAATTTGAAATTAAATCCAAATAGTTTTTTCAAATATATTTCCCATAGAGAAGCAAATTGTTTTTCAAAAACACAATAAAACTGAAATGAGAACAACACATAAAATGCTAGTTCCATTCCTGTGGAAGTCTCATGCATGATAACACGATGAAAGCTCACACTGGTGCATCATGCAGGGCTTAAAATCACCAGGATGAAGACTCACAGCGTTGAAAAGCCTCAGAGGCTTGTGAGCTTGAAGATATAAACATGTTCAAGACAGCCAAGTGACAAACCGTGCGTTCTAATTCAAGTCTGAAACTAAACGTGGGCCGGTGACACTTGAGTTAACGCTGTTAGTTTGTAGGAGGGCATGTCAGGCTCCTTCACACTGTTTACTTACCCATGATACTGCTTAAGCTCCTGCAGGACTCTCTGTACCATCAGCCTGAGACAAACAAGACACTGAGGCTAAACATGTGTGGCAGAGAGAGGGCACATGGTGGCTCTGCAGCTGCTGGTGGGCTGCAATCAAATCCTTTTGCTTAAAACATGGGAAAGTTGAAGAAATGCTACAAAATAATTTGGGTCGCAATGTTTGCAAGATTGGTAGCTCTAACCCTAGCCTCAACATAGTCTGATCCATTGTTAAGCTGTCCGACCCCCACACTCACATGCTCTTCAACACAAGGAGAGAAACCTATAGTGGGATAGAAATGGACAGTCTCTAAAAACGTGTTTTATATCCATCAAAATATTCACCTACCACGACTACACCCTGTAGCTCAGTAGAGTTAATCAAGAACCATCAACCACAACCTAAAACCTCTTATGAATCCATAAACCCCCAACCTATAGCCATACATCACTCCCAGTCCCAAAACCTCAAGTTAAACCTGAACACCCCTATCTAAACCTAAACCTTTGCCTCCACCCCAACCCACATCAAATCTAAAATGACCCAGATTCTGTCCCTGAAACCCAACCCTCCCCTAAACACTGGCCTCCAGTCCAACCCCAAAAGTTAAACTTTACCCAGGCCACAATGCTATACCTGAACCCCACCTAAACACCTACTTTCTATCTCCACCACAACTTTTAACCTAACCCTATCTAAACCCTGGCCTTCACCCCAACCACTATAGTATAAAGTTGCCCGGCACAAATTACAGACCCTGAACCCCCACCTAAACCCCAATTTTAATGCCCATAGTGCTCCAATGCCTCAATTTACTTCTATCCCTGAATCCCACCTAAACATCAACATCTAAGACCCGACCCAACTTCAAACCTAACCCAGTCTAAACCCTAGCCCCCACTCCCACAGTCTCAATGTGAGCAGTGCTAATTCTCACCCTGATCCTCCACCCAAACCCCAATTTTAAACCAAACTCTAACTCTAAACCTAACCCAGTCCAACATACCAACGCCCATTTACCCAGGCCCAAATTCAAACCCTTTACCCCCACCCAAAATCCCAACTTTTATCACTCTCTTCCACTTTAAAACTAAGATCGTCTAAACCCTGACACCCACTCCCACAGTCTTAAGTTAGCCCAGCCTAAATTCTGTCCTTTCACCTCCACCCAAACCCCAAAATTAAAACCCAACCACAAATTTATACCCTGTCTGAACTCGGCCTCTTAGACCAATACCAATAGTCTAAATTTACCCCTGTAGAACCCCCACACAAAACCCAATTACTTACCTTCACCCGTACCCCAAAAAAAAAATCAAATTCAGTTACTAAATCATAAAACAATATTGTTATAAAAACAAGTTTTTCTATCCAATGCCATGCAAGCATTGTATCCTCTTTGAATTCCGATTTTGTGTAAAAACCCAACTGAAGTCTGGATAATTAATACCAAACGGACCGTGCCATCTATTCCAGGAAGCCATCAGTGAAGAGTCGTGATTGTCTTGACAGATTCCAAGATCTTTTTTGTAATCCCCCAGAGTTATGTAACTCGGCTGACTCCACATACCCTTGTGATGGCAAAGATGAAGCTCAGTGAAACATTAAAGTGGTACGTACACATGTCTCCGTTTTTCCCCAGACTGCAACACATCTTCAGACTCTTGCTCTGAAATCAGAACACAAATGAAAGTATGTTTTTATTTTTTAAATCTGTTTTCTGAGTTCAGATGTGATTGTATTGAAAAAAGTTTTTTGTCAGTGTTTCCCCAAAAATTAAATAACACCCCTTCCCTATGAAAAGTTACGTTTAAATATTTCCATTGATGTTTTATGTGAATAATCTACATTCCTGCTACGACCTAAAGATTTCTAAAATAAACTACTTTAATGAGCGAGAGTATGCCAACAGTGCGCTAATTGGACCAGTAAAGTTAGCAGCAGATTTGTTCATGGATTTTATTTTCTCAACAAATGCAAATCAAATTGCTGTAATTATTCTAAAGAACATTAGATCTCAAATTGACCCTGTCATAAAACCAAAAGGAGAACTTATGCAGTGATGGTTGTTTCAGTGGCCAGTCAGCGATCAACAGGATGTTATGTCACAGTATTCTTTCCAAAAGTATCACCATGGCCTTACGTAGCCTGCTTTTAGAACCCCATAAAAGATAACGGGTACAGAACATGGTGAAAAATCCTTCACAGCAAGCCAAGCCGTGCCGTTACAAAACAGGTTGGTGGAAAAGCGTCAAATGTTCCTGAGAATGGGTCCTTAACAAATCCAACTAACCTCCCGCCTCTCTGGCCGCCTTCTTAGATGTCTCTAGTATGCGGGAGACTTTGTCAGCTTGGGATTTTTCATCTGTTGCGAGAATCTCAGATCTGGAATAAACTGTCTTTGTTGGTGTCTCTAGTAGCTGAGGATTGCGGGGAACAAAGGAATCAGGTTAATAACAGTTAGAGCTTCTCCTGGAGGGCAACCATCGATTGGATTCAATTCTTATAGAGTTTTTATCAATAAGGTCAATTTTGTTCTCTTTGATTGTATACCTAACGATATTGGGGAAGATGGTGCTTTCTGTGGGTATCCATCGTTCACCACTATCCTTATCCTCATGTGATAGACCGGAGAGCCACAGGAAAAGGCCTCTAACCTTTTCCTACAACCTTGACTTAACACACCTCATGCCCTAAGCCTTTAGCTTTGTCAGCTATCTGTTTATGTCTGTGCGCAGGGACGAAAGCAAACTTTGCATGGCTGAGGTGCTCCAGGTTCTGAGTTTTAGAGTAATGGCTTAGGGGTAAAAAACTAATTTGATCAACATGGGTCGCCCTCCAGAAGCAGAAGCAGAGCTACACTGATATGCAAGCTTCATAGAGGAAATGTACTTGTGCTTCTGGGGTTTCATTTTCAACAGCAGTGGTTTCTTCTACTGAGCTTTCGGAGAAGGAGGACAATGGTAAATGAGAATCTTTAGGCAGACAAGGGACCTCTCTTTCCCCATCACTGTCAATCCCGGTGGTGTCTAAACTAAACCTACAAAACACAACCATACAATATTATTTTACTCCATGAGTTATTTCCAAATAGAAAATATACACACGCACACACACACAAAAGTTGAGGCTCGATGAAAATGAGGCATACCTTCTTCCTAGGTCAATTGGTGACACTGGAAATTCCCAACTGTGTCTGCGTGATGTGGACATGGATCGAACTAATGTAGGGAAACTGTCCATGTCTGAGTCCTCCTCTTGATCTGATGTAGAATAATCCTGGCACTCTGAGGATCTGACTGCTAACAAACGGTCCATGGTTTCTTGTTGTCCGACAGTGAGATCTATCTGAATACTGGTGGTGAATTTGGTCGAACACTGGTGGCATTCACGTCCAGGTAAGGAAACAGGAGATACCAAAATTGTGGGAGCCGTCTCAGGAACAGGGACAGTCAACACAGTATGTTGTGCATTTGGCAAATCGGTTAATCCAAGCTGCAGGTCTCTGAAATATTCAGAGTCTTTCAGTGAAGAGCAGAGGTCTAAAAGATCCTCCTCGCTGCTGCACCCGTCACTTTCAGCCAAGAAGTTCCTCTGCGAAACGAAATGCAAGACCAGCTGACTCCTACAACACTGGCAGTAATACCTCACAACAAAGTGTCTGAGACTCTATGTTATAAACTTGGAGGACTGTGCTAAACTTCTTGTGTGATGAAATAGCCACTTGTTGATCGTAATCACGGTCATCTATTTGCATTTATTCGGTAGACTTCTTGATGTAAGAAAACCACAATGAGGAAGCTGGGAAAACTCCCTTGAGGTGCTCTTTTAACTTTAAATATGAAACAATATACACCAGTAAATAAGTTTATCATGCAACTTTGTAAGTCATTATCAGTAGTCACATGGGCTTTCCTTAGTGGGCAACCAGGGAACCCAATTCCCAAAAACCTGTCAGGTGGTAATATAGAGGTTCTGATTTGGACATCTTTAGGACTTAATTTTCATCCGCACCTTTCACCATCATCGTTATGTTTAGGGTTTTACCTTATCCACAGGAGAATTGCAAAAGAAGACGTCCTCAGGAATGGAGGTCGGAGACAAAGAAGAGGATGAGTTGGGTGCTGAGACCGGACCACAACCTTGAGAGTCTTGTTTGCTATCCGAAGCTGAAACAAAAAGTGTTCCAACATGAAACAAGATCCACGTCTGTGACTTAGCCATGATAAGTTGCATGTTTTTGGTGCAGTGTACCTGACAAAACAATTGAAAGGTCACTATCTGGAAGTTTATTAATGCCAAGTCTCCCGTTTATTCATTAAGATTTCAACAGAGCAACAGTAGAGATAAGGATCTGAAGAGTAAGTGTGATGGAATACCCAAAACAAAAACCCAGGCTCTACAGTCATAAATGATCATTAGCTTCTGTTAACTTTGTACTGTTACTTCAACATGCAACTGGATTTAATAACATTTCCCTGTAAACAGAAGATCGTAATCTGATGTGAAATGGAATGGTTTATTAAAGCAAAGATTCTGGGTCATGTGTGATTATCGCTAGGTCTCAAGAATCATCACAAGCGGAACAATTCAATGCTTTTTAGTTTTTCTACTGAAAACCATTGTTTTTTTTTTTTTTTTTAAATCATTGTTCAATAGTGAGATCAAAACAAGCCTACGTTATAATTACATTGAGCCGATTACAAAAATTATATCTATTAAACCTTTAGGAGGTAGTAACAAGATTATTTCAAACCAATAGGTTTTTCAGATTGTAGCCCGTGGCAAATCCAGATCCAGGATCTCCCCTTCATTTAATATGACATGAATGAGTCATCAGCAACTTCTGTAAATCTTCTCAGCAGAAGACAGACAACAGGGTTTCAGTGTGGTAAGGTCATTTGTAACCAAATGGGACATGCGATATGTAAACCATAAGAGCACAATGATGCTTGTCATGCCCAAATATCCTTTTATGGCAGCTCTTTCAAACCATGTGCTCTGACATGCACACTTAAACAAAGAGATGGGTTTAATTGTGAATGCAAACACCATTAAGATGTTAAGGATCATTTTGGTATGGATAGGGAATAGGCTCCAAATTCCTTATCAATTCTATAAACAATAACAATAACTAAAAACTAACAAAAAAATGCAAAACACTTATGTATGTGTGAACAAATGAAATTGGTATCACATGTAATTGACGTTATGGAATTTAACTATGGCAAATAAGAGAGAGGAGATGGAACAAACGCAACACTCTGTGTTGTCTACACATTTTCCTAAAACATTTATAAGGTCAATTCTTTCTAGTAGGAAGATAGTGTAAAAGAAGAAAATGTGTAACAAAAGGGGTTTTGTTTTTTAATGAGTTTGCAGATTAGCCATTTACTATTAGCTCATATGCTAACGGGTAACTGATAAATAATTAGCATCCACTGATGAGCGCAAATTCCCTTAAACCACTGATTTTGTTACACAATTTAGAAACACACAATAACACTCATTCTTGTGTTGAGTTACTTCCTAATCCACACATAAAATCAAGATAAACCCACAGAGAAGTAGTACACTGTGAGCTAAGTGCTAACGCACTGTCAGTCGATCATGAGAGCAGAGTGTGACTAGTGCCGTCAACACATCATCGTTTCGGTAAAACTCAACACAAACACAGATGCAGAGCTTCCTGACAATATTTATAGAGTTAAACAGAAAACGGCAGCCCTAAATGACACACAGGGTTTATTTCTTATACACTTCACATGCTTTAAATAAACAGTTGAGTGAACTTTCACAGAACAGCTGACACACGGAGAGATGAAGCTACAACCACAACGGCGTTTCAAATGTTTTATGTTTATTATTCCCCATATTAATGACCAAAACCAATTGCTAACTTGAATATTGTTTAGATTTCTTGTCAACTGATAACATCAACAAGAACAAATATTTATGGCTAGCTTTGGGTATGCGATATTTCGAAAAAGGAATGTAAAAAAAAAAAAAGAAATTGAAATATTATAGTTTACATGTTTACACAATTACTGTTCGTATAAGCTAAAATGAGCCATAACATTTGCAAATATAGCTATTAATTAAAACATATAAACTATATAAATGGAACTGAAAGCTGAATAAATTATGAATTGGCTGAAAAAAGCATCTCTGGAGTTCAATAATAGATCTGAGCTTGAATCACTCAAATAAATATTTTAAAATGAAAAGGGTTAAAGATAAGGTAATTTAAGATGTAAGTAAAATAGAGATTTTGTGAGTGTCAAATATACATTTGAAGAACCTTTCTCTACCTCTCTTGAAGGACCATCTTTTCATCCAGGAGAAAGAGGGCCATGAATTGTGGAGTGGTGGATCCGCCATGAGGATGGAAGTCCAGAGAAGGAGAGACGATGAGAGGAAAAAGGTAGAAATATAAAACACAGATAAAAGCAGCCGACACTCAGGGGTAATCCAGAGGAGAAGGAAACTGAGGAAATGGAGACCGAGAGAAAGAGTAGACACTAAAAGAGAGAGCAAGAGAGGAATGTGAGATGAGGAAAGAGAGATGGAAAAGAGATGAACAACAGAGAACAACCAGAAACAATCTGAAAAGGGTGTCTGTTTTCATCAAATATCAATGTGCAGTTCACTTGCATTTCAAGAGAATCCTTTATTGGTTTACTGAGGAGGGAAATGTTGTCAACCTTGTGGATGCTTTATTTTTATTCATGTCAAAATATATCTACTTTTCATCTCTGATGACATCATCAAGGCCACCTATATTTAACCTTATATAGAGATGGCTGTTTTCACCATGGGTCACATAACATACAGTCCTACTGCTCTTTCTAAATGGTTATCATCTGATATTTAAAGAGTTTTTTTTTTTTCGATTTGATACTCAAGTTTTATTTTTATGCAGACGTCAAATGTCTGCAAAATCATCAAACTCCTGAAACACTGCAGTGAAACCATCAAATAAAATAGCAAAACAAAAAATTACAGAGTCTAAGTAACTCAATAATTGGACGAAATGAAATCAATAATATGTTCACGGTCTAGTGAGAGAGAAAGTGGAAGCCAGTAAAAACTTCAAGCCGTCATGAAGTTGCACCATATTGTTTCCGGCAAACCACGCAAAGATGTGTAAAAAGCACCAGTAAATTCCAGCTCACGTTGAAACCCTAAACAAACGAGTAGCTAAGCGCATCAGAACTAGCATGATTGCATCTCAGCTTATGCACTGCCGCAGAAGATATGAAATACCAAATAAACACTGAGCCAGTCTCTTTTCGGCAGCCAGCATTCTGTCTGATATTAATGAAAAACAAGCAAACACTCACCTCAAAGCTACGGAGAGAATCTACATCTAGCAAAAGAAGCAAGCGCTCAAATTTCTGCCAGCTGAGAAGTCTGAAAAGAGCAAAGTGCTTGTTAACCACAAACTAAAACACAACTTCCTCTTCAGAATGCCAGCCAGCACCCATGAGGCCCCAAAGCACTCATCGAGGGCCTTCTTTCAGCATCAGATTATACCCATGGTTACTGGAATTATTCAAACAGGAGGAAAACTGAGGCTTTGCAAAGTTTTTGGTAGTTCTCTCTACATTATGAGCACTTTGGCAGCGTTTGCACCTTTTTGTTTCCACCGTGCAATACAAAGCATAGGGTCATAGCAGCTTTGGTTTATCTTAGTGTTCACTTGCAAAATTAACATTCGAGCAAATATTTGTAGTCTTCCGGCATTTATTGTTTTTTCTCCTTCCCCTAAAATATAAACATGAATATCAGCAATGTTTGTTAATATGTTTCATGAAGATTTGCCACTGGTATTACTAAGCTAAAACCTAAGATATTAAACATAAAACTTTAATTAAAAACCGCTAACCCTGTACGAAAACAAATTTAAAAACACTCATTTTTACTTGCAAAAAGCTTCTCTGTGAGTAGTATTTCTAATGAACCTTCTGTCATCAATTTGACCTCTCATTATGTCAAAAATGGATTTGGTCCGTATTAGTTTTATTAAGCCCAAAAGGTATGCATAATTAAGGGCGGGGTTTAATGTGTGAAAGCAGTGGTCTCAGGTTTGAATCTTAAGCCACACAGGAATCTTCGCAACAGCCACTTTCCCCTCTGCTTCTTCAATGTATACAAATTTTAAGACATTTGCACTTATCAAAACAAAGCAGAGTTGATGAGGGTTGGAGGAAATGGTGGGTAATTTTCTGGCAATTGTTTTTTTTTTTTTTAATTTAGAAAAATAGAAAACATAGCTAAGGTTAAAACAGAGAATTATTGCGTTTCAACCTGGACGTGAAAAGTGGACATCACCCTACCTTTCCCCATGATTTAAACCCTAGATCTCGTCGTTGCTAGCTCCATGCTGTAACTGAGCCTCAGGAAACCTCTTCCGTTGACTTGACTTTCCCCGAAAACCATCCCTCACTCCATCCTTCAGCATCTTGTGAAGAAAATGGACTCCGAGCAAGTTTCTCCCAATAATTTTTTTATTCATAATTTTCATATAAACAGTAAATTGATGAATAATTTACACACAGCAAGATTTATTTCCATTTCATTTAATTCTTTACATGTCACGGCTGTTAAGTCCAAGCCAGAGACTAAAATCATGGCACAGTTTGATCCTGGAGTCGATTGCTGAACGAGACGCTGTTTGGTTTTTTCCATGTACTGTAATGTGAATGGCACATAATAAACAGGCGAAAGAAAGCGAATTAAAAACAGGAGAAGATGAACCATGGGATGTGCACAGAAAACAAGTAAATGAACAACACGGGAAAACAAAACAGATAAATAAGTAAAAACATTAGTTAACACACAAAACATCAACAAAGTTGTTTGATTTTAATAAATAAACGCAACACGTCCATTAAAAACAAAACTGGGGCTGACGTGATGATTTCTGTGTTTTCAATAATTTATAAAGTCAATTATAGTACTATTTTTGTAGATTCTAATAAAATCTGCAGTGGTCTTTTCCAGTTAATTTCACATCAATTGAAAATCAGCCTTTATTGAGGTGAAGTCAGGGACAAAATGCCATACTCTACCAAGGGAAACAATATACAAATACAAAGCATAGGCAATCATTTCTGGCATGGAATACAAGCTCTTGAAACAAAACAATTCAATGTCGTACAAAGAAAGAACGTAATCGGTTAAATCGGATTGGTTTGCGGGTGATTCTGAGTGTAACGCCATGCTTAAAAGGCATCACACTTTCTGTGAAGAAAAAGCTATTTACATTGATAATGTTAATTCAGTAATGTACACGAATAGAAAAAATGTACAGTCAAAAAAGTGAATTTGCTCTAAAAAAATAGAAACTAATATCTCTAGTGTAATACTTTTTCCTTTTTAAAACAATAAAATACATACAATGCCTTGTGCTCAACCAGTTCGTTGTTGTTGCTGTAGAAAACCTGTTTTTTGGTGGTTTATCAAAATTATATTCTTTAAAAGTGTCTTTTTGTACAGTGGGAGCAGGGTTATGGGGATGTACAATGCAGTAGGTGCTGATTAACTAGACAACGCAAATATCATCTTTCACACTCACCAAGCTACACAAAATAGTCAAAATAGGCTCCAGTTGAAGATTTGGGATGAAAAACAAGCCGGATTGCGGAGTTTGTTGGTCAGGTTTTGTTTGGAGGTTTGTAGTTGGGTTTGTGCAAGGCACTGTGGATCCACCAGGGGGTGGTAATATACCCCCCGAAACTCTACGAAGAGGCAACAAAAGATGCAAGATGCACGAAAAAGCATCCAAAGGCATCATTTTTGCAGCTAGCAGTGGATGACTCCTTTTAAACGAAACCCAACGCTCACATCTCCCTGAGGAAAACAAAACGTTTCTATGGCACATAGGATTGTCCGCGTGTAGTCATGAAAGCACGTTGCGAGGAGGCAAGGTTTGCAAAACTATGGCATTGATAGAAAACTTTTTCACAGTAGAAAAACACAAAAAGACAGTGACGATCACAAGAAACAGCCTTTTTTTGCACACAATAGCTAGGGGCATAGGAAAGCTTGTTCGGTAAAAGTGTGCAGCGGAAAAGACGAATCACAAACATACGTTAAAGCCAACAATAACGATAAAAAATTTAGCAAAATATGAATTGGTTCGCAAACTATAATTCAGTAGTCATCAACTTCCAGGAAGTGACCAAAGCAAGCTTTAAACATTACAGGGAGAAATGTTCTTGACGCATCAACTAGTGGCTTTACGAACGGTTTCCAATAAGTGCTGTACGTAAAAGAGAAACATAAAACTCTGTAATACCTCATTGAGATTAATTAGCGCTTTATAAATTAGATTCTCACCATCATAATATTCCACAGTCAACAACTGAACTGAACTAATGGAAAACAACAAATACCTCTCCATTCACCTGAAACGATCTTTGGGATCAACCCTACGGGAGAGCGGAACAATTTACAAAGGCGACAATTTTGCATATTGCGTGCAAAAGCCTTTAATGGCCAAATAGTTTATTGTGGTAGGCCCTAAACAAGCAAAAATGCACTCAGCTCTAATAAAATGTACATACTGAGGTAGACGTATCCAAAAACCAAGAGAACGACATAAATCCAACGCTTCCCGAAATCTCAGAATCATTTACCTGGCTTAAATGTTGTAAAACTAGAAGGGATTTCGATAATCATCATAAAATAAATAAAAATATCTGCCTCAGATACGATAACCTTTTATTTAAGAAAGAAAAAGAAATGCTATAGAAATGTTCACCTCCAACACAAGAAACGTTTTTTTTTGTAATAGTATACAAATACCCACAATCAACATAAAGCCAATATGGCAGAAAAAGCAACCTGGCTATGGTAGAGAAGTCAGGTTTTTGAGACGTAAAAGTGAAAAATGTGTGATTCCCTCTCGATTATTCTACTAATAAATATTCAAAATGCAAAAATATACACAGACATTAGTGAAATATGCACTTTTTTGAGGACGACGTGTCAAATTTTGTAAATGTTTCTGGCATCTGGCGGTTGAAGAAGGCACACAGTTGAGGACTTGAGCGTTTGGCTGCTGTTGCGTGTAAGACCGGTGATTCGGGAAGATGCGCCATTCACTAGGGACTAAACTCTCTTTCAGTGCTGGAGCCCAAAAATGGAGAGCATACAGGAATGTTTAGATATTCTCCAACCAAATGAGTGTATCTCCTGCCAGAGTCCAGTTTACGATAAATCGAACCAAAACCAACTTTTGTTCCTAAATCACCCCCAGAACCGTATCATCTGACATTCTGATCCATGACAGGAAATAGGAGTATTTATTACATAGTTAATCAGCTCATTATCGATTTTTTTGAGGTGTGGCATTCAGCCCAAACCATTGCTTCGTAAGTTCGAATACGAACCCAGTAAGTTAATCAATGCTCTTTTGGTTAGACGTACAAAACTGATTTTATATGAGCAAAAGCTGAAGAACGTTAAGAAAAGACAATTATTTACAAAAGTTTGGATGCTGTGAATATTACTTTTAAAAATACTGATACTAATATTCACTATATTTTCGAGCAGCAGCTATTGGTCTATCTGATGAACTCTTTCGTCCAACTCATAACTGTTAAATATCCTTCAGCCAGTAGAAAATTTGAGAAAAAGCTACTAAATTAAACCTCATTCACCAGAAAGATTTTCTACCAATACAAGAATTTTCCAGTACAAAATAAAAGTCTCTTTCGTTAAAAAATCCGCCATCCCATAGTTCCAAACTGTAGTCGTTGTTTGAAGAAATGAACAAAAGACACACCACTTTTAAAGGCCACATTAAAAAGGCCGCTATCTCAAAAGATTTCCATTTAAATAAAATAAAAAAATAAAGAGAAACAGGAAGTAAACTTCCACGGATGAAGGAAGTGGACTGAGGTGGTGTAGCCAAAGCAGCCTTTTCTGGTTGATTGAACCATGTTCACAGTTTGCTTTACTCCCAAACCAAACTGTCTCTGAAGCTTGGCAAAAGTGTCTGCTTGATAAAAAAAACGATACCATAGTAGCGCGAGACAAAACCGAGATTGACAACTAAACGACCTGAGATCTATATCTTTAAGGGCCTCTGCAAAAATAACGCATGTAAAGACGTGCGAGGCGTATGTTAGGACGGACTAGATCTGGGTAACGACAGAATCCTGCCATTTTTCTTGCCACCGTTCATCTGTGTATAGGGTACGTGCTCCTCATAGTTGCCCCGCAGGCCCATGGAGGGTCCATTGTCTCTACTCAGGCTCTCCTCACGTTGGGAACAGGACGAAGGGTCCAGTGGTATACTCTCCATATTCTCCAGGTCCATATCAAAGTCCTCGCTTTCAGGCGTCTTGTTCTCCTCACTGTAGAAGAAGGAGACCTCGTGGAAAGTGGGATGCAGGTCCTCTTTGATCATCTCGATGATCTCATGGAAGGTGGGCCGCATCTTCGGGTTGTACTGCCAGCACATCTGCATTAGACTGTGCCTGAGAGATTTGGAGCAGAAGACAATCTTACAATCTCGTTCCTCTAGTGGAATTTTATCAAGGCTATGAGTGGAATTGGAAATAGTCAGATTTAGAGAAAGAAAAACACAGATATTTTCTTACTTTTACTCATAAACTCATTTGAGAGAAACGTTAAAAAGGTCGTAAACAAAGAAACAAAAACGCTAAAAGTTTCAGAAAATGTTTCGTTTTTAACCCATTTGTGACCTTTCTGTTATTGTGTTGCTCGATAATCTGCTGCCACATTACACACCTCTGTAAATAGCAATAAGAGATGTAATTCTGCAAAAACAAGTAGTAGTTTAATGAATTTTGAGAATGTCTCTTGTGTAGGAAGAGCTGTGAACACCTTTTGTGGTTGTACCACATTTTTGTGTCACATTGAGGATTATTTCTGGCCAATCGATCTCAAAAACTAACCAGTCAGCGATTAAAAAGATTTTGAGTCACGCTTTTCTGTCCAATCAGAGAAAAGTATACTATATAGAACCTTATACAAATGGGTCTGAATAAAAGTACAGATAAAGGGTACCGATTGTTAAAGAAAACCATAGAAAAGGATGGTAGGAAAGTTGCAAAATAAAGATTACATGTGTTACACAGTGAATTAGGGATTCTAAAGATAATCCACAATTTGATGCTGGATTTGGTCAAAGATGCGGTGCTCTGCAGACATTATTGAATGTTGTAAAAAACGTATCTCACTTCTGTCTTTAAAGATCAACCCAATGCTTTATCTGATGCTAGTTTTTTCCTAGCATCCCCACCAAATGTCCCCACCAAAAGTCAATCAAACGAGTGGCAAGGAGAAAAACACATTATAACTCATTCCCAAATCAAAATGATTTTCAAAAGCTGCTATGTTTCAAAATTAGGCTGCTATGTTTCAAGAAGGCTGCAGCCTCACACGGCTTAGATTCAAACATACGACTCCACCCTTTACGCTCCTGTTGACTTGTGTACTGTAGCAGGGTTGGAACTAAAACCAGAAGACATCACGATTTCCATCACCAACTTAAATCATTCAATGAAATCTTATCTCAAGTTAGCTAAAATTGAAAGCAAATTTTGTAAAATGTCATTCACTATTACTTTATAAATCCTAATTATTCATAGCGTTAATCGTTTTAGTTGCAGTGACTGAATTATAATTAGATTTCACAGCAAATGTCAAATAAAATAGTGTTTTAAGCCCCGAGGCCAAAGAAATAAGGGCATTATACTGAATCATTTGGACAAATGTCACTTTTGTAAAAAAACTGATATGTATTTTTGACTTAAAACGAAGAACCTCTTATTTAGTTTCATATGAGGTTTGTATTTGTTGCGTCAAAACAAAATTACAGGGAAAACTTCCAATTCTTTCACATACTCTTCACTAATGTATATGACAAGAAAAGTAAATATTGATAAAACTGTATAAAAAGGGGTCCCAGGGTGTTTCCATTCATCAAAACGACAAGAAGAAAAGAGGAAGAATGAATGAAGTGAATGACTAACAAGAGAGTCTTTACCACCCAGTAAAAGGGAGAGCATTTGTGAGGAACCTTTATAGGAACTACGAGAGACGCTGAATATAGACTTGAGTTCACTTTCTGTCCTGTACTTACATTCTCTCTGGACAGTTGTCCGGTCTGTCCAGGAAACCACCGTCCATCACAAATTTGAGCACTTGCTCATTGGAAAGTCCCTGATAGGGCTGCTCCGCAAGAGTACTGACCTCCCATAATACCACTCCGAAAGACCTGAAAGATGAACAGCTTTTAGTGTTTTCCTTAAGATCATAGACATTCGATTTTGTAGAAACTCTGTCTTCCGATCAGATCTGCTCCTAGGGAAAAGATGCAACTCCAAACTTCAAAGCCCCATTTTCCATTTGCTTTGGAACTCCTCAAAGGAAGTTGCAAAAACTTGTTTAAACATCTTCAAATATTAAAAATAAATAGAATACTCACCAGCAGTCTGAGTGAGCAGTGAAAACACCGTCTTTTAAGGACTCCGGTGCCATCCATCTGACCGGCAACAGACCTTTTCCACCCTTTCGGTAGTAGTCTGTCTCGTAAATGTCTCGAGTCATACCAAAATCTACAACGGAAGTTAGTTGGAAATCAGAATGGGAACTAATCGAAGCATCAGTCGCTTCGGTGTGGTTTCCGCTTCCTTACCTCCAATTTTCACTGTGAGATCTTCAGCCACCATGCAATTTCTGGCAGCGAGGTCTCTGTGGACAAACTTTTTAGCGTTGAGGTACGCCATGCCATCCGCTATCTCAGCTGCTATCTGAATCATTTCCTTCAGGGTTGGTGGTGGGCGACCTGGGTTAATCTTTTAAAAAGAAAGCCATTTCTTGTAAACATTAGCAGTAGCTGAGGAAGAATGTTTTGTTATTCAAGAAAAGCTACATTCCAGACATAAACTTATTATTTCCAAATTAAAAGAGTAGGATTTTAAACATTGAATGTTGAGTCTTCTCAACTGAACAGCCTTTTTAGAGCTAAATGTCCAGTTTGTACATTTAACAAATACATTTATTATCTCTTATCAAATATATAGGGGTATATAAAAGCGCACATTTGAAATAAATCACAATTACAATCAACAAAGTCTAAATTAATGTCTACAAAACGTGTTTGATAACTGGATGCAGTACCAAACAACACCACCAGAGGCAAAAATGTCATATACACTCATTTTTACATTTTTATGTAGATTTATATTTAGAAACATATGTAACTATTTTCAGCGATCAATGTAAAATTTAGACTCTAATTACATGTTCAAAATAAATGCATCGTTGTCCAATTATATATGCATCAGTGATCTGAGGAAGTTTTTTTTACTCCCGAAAGTGAAAACTTGATAGCTTTTATCCCATATCCTCAGTTTGCCTGGGAGATCTTACCTCTGCATCAGGTCGCAAGCATCGCAGATAACTTTTCAGATCTCCGTGCGTCATTAGTTCCATCACAACCAATGTGGGTTGCCCTTTGGATACCACACCAAGCAAGCGAACCTGGAGGAACAGACCGATTTTTAGATCGGGGATCTTTTGTGAGGTTTCAGTACTCCAGAGGTGCCTAGACTCACCACATGGTGGCAGCTGAATGCTTTCATGACCGAAGCCTCGTTGAGGAACTCAATCCTCTCGCGCACACTTGCCGACTCATTGACTGTCTTCACAGCCACTCGAGTCTCCGGCTCACCCTTCACAATGTCCTTAGCAATGCCTTCATACACCATCCCAAACGAGCCTTGGCCGAGTTCACGGAGAACGCTGATTTTTTCTCTGGGAACTTCCCACTCATCTGCGATGTACACTGCGAATAAAACCATTAGGTTTAGTTGAAAAGAGAGGTGGTGGGCTGGATGTGGCGCTTTGACGAATGACTGCGAATCTTCTCTAGAGTGTACCAACTTTGCTACAACCAGATCTAGGTCTTTGTCGAGGCATGTAGCTCTGGAGGTGCTTTGACAAATTACTTGGTTGTTGATTGAAACTTAGAAACAAACAACTATGAAAATTAAAGATTTGGTTAGGACCTTCGAGCCGGAAAAGTACAACTCTTTAAATCAAGTTATACATTTAAACAAACATCATCTCAAGAGATTTACCTATAGAACAAATACCACTAGAATGAGATAATAAATGTTTTTCCAGTTTCAAAATTAATTTCTCTCTGGTCTTAATTGCCCATTACAGCCTCTCACCCATCTACCAAACATATAAGTTGTTTACGCCAGGTAACGTCCAACCAATCTCACGTGTTTCTTCTTCATATGTGGTGGAACAGTTTTCTTCTCCTGCCTCTTCGTGTTTTTTTATATTTTAACAATGCAGTAGAGCGGGAGGAAGTGGGAATAAATTGACCAATAACGGATCCTGTAATATAATATTAATAAATATTGCTTTAGTATTAGTTGTAATGTAAGCATTTCTGTTCTGGTCGAGTCAAATTGTTTTCATTTGTTGAACCGGTTCATCAGCCCATGGCAGCACAGGAGTAATCTGCTATTTTTATGAAAAGGTTTTACACTTACCATCATTTGCGCTTATATACTCTGGGTTGGAGGAAGCAATCAGAGGTCCAGTGGGACCTTCGGTTTGTCTGAGAAGAGGATATTTATACATTAGAGTTTATCTAGAAGATAAAATGACCTTTTTAAGGAGCGTGTTGCACTTACTTTTTCTTAAAAACAACAATGACTCCGCTTAACAGAATCCCTAGCACAATAAAGCAGATGACTGGGGCGAAGATGACCGTCATGTCCATTTCTCCTGTAAAACACTCATGTTAGAGACAGAAGGAGGTAGTTTTATGAAAATAAGAGCACACTAGACAGATAAAGTGAAGCGTACGGTCTGGAACGTAGAAGTAATTGGGCTCTGTCCAGGATCCATTTCCAGCCAGAGACGTGGCGCGAACTCTCACGCTGTAGTTCCCAGGATGCCCTACTCTCAATCGACAGCCTTGGTTTTTCTCGTAAGCGATTCGAGACACACATATTTGATCCTCCTGTGAAACAAAAAAATAAAACAAATCAGCCAGAACAGTGAAATAAGCCGTTTTGTCATATAGCGGTTTCTCAAAGGCTTACATAGCTGTCGGACATTCTCAGGTACTTCACTTCATAGAGTATGATCATGCCATTGGGTGTTCTTGGCTCCTCCCAGTGGATGTAGACGATCTCTGGCTCCTCGGGAATGAATTCGTGGATCACTGGCTCCACAATGTCATCGGCTTTTACTATAAATCCAAAACATTTTATTACTTTTGAACCAACTCTAAAAATTTTTGTTCAGCAAACCCTTGAAGTATTAACCCTAGTGGTTAGTTGAAGAATTGCAGTGTTCTTTGCTCAACTATCAAGCCTTCAAATTTAGCGATAGGAGAGAGCTAGGAGCTCTTACACTCGGGCAGTGTGCGGGCGTTGACGTATGTGGGCATGCTGCACCGGCCTGGGTCGCTGGGGTCGTTGCAGGCCTGGATCTCGATCTGGTAGCTGGTGAAGTGCAGCAGGTTGGAGATGACCATCGCTTCTTTGGAGTTGGCTCTGAACACCAGCTTGCGGCTCTTCTCCTCTGGAGCAGCGGTGGTGGGTGGAAAACTGGGCAGGGTGGTTGGGGTCGGAGCAAAGTTTGGTAGAGTAGCATTAGCTACACCGATGGAGCGGCGACGACGATGCGGCCTGCCAGGATGAAGAATCGGTCAGATTCAATTGAGTCAATTTCTCTTCAAATAATTCTTTACATTTACACCGTGAGGGTCTGAATTACATTTACAGAGTCTCCAGCAGTGAGCAGCATCTGGCTGATGGTTTTGTAAATTAGTATACTTTTAATTTGTAGTTTTGGTAAGGTTTTTTTTATTTTGAGGACCTACATTTTCAACCACAAAACACATTTCTCCATTTGAATAAACCAACTGATATTAAAAGGACACCCCAGGTTTAAAACAAACAGAAAGTGAAACTTCAGTCAATTGCCCAGTGGGGTGAAAAGAGAAAGGGGTACGGGGGCACCTGGGCTCGAAGACCTCGTTGTGCAGATAATTCTCGAAGGTCTTGCGGAACTCGCTCTCCTCTGCATCTTTTTTCAGCTGCATCTCAGTTTTGGGGCAGGCGCAGCAGTGCCCCTTCTGGTCCGGTACCTCGGTCTGATTCAGTTTCTGATCCTCTTCGGTGTCGTGGTGCGTCGGTGTGAGTGATGGCACTTTCATGCCTGGCAGAGAAAGATTATTTCATGTTAATTAGCTTCCCATGTACACTTCCGAAGCTAGCCTGATGACATCACAAAGCCACTGGAGATGTAAGCAGGAAAGGACTTTGTTAAAGTATTCTTACAACGCATTCAGTGTCAGTTTCAAAGAATTTCCATCATTTATCCTCTTATTTCAGCCTGCAACCTCTTCCTACCACTAGAGGGAACCACAAATCCCAACCAAAGTCTCATTAAAATTCTATTCATTTGATCATACCTTGCTGGCAGTAGTCGAACTTGTAGTGCGTGATGTCCTCGCTCTGCTCCTGGCAGTAGATGATGTAGTGGCTGATGTTGCCATTGGGGTCGGATGGAGGCTTCCACTTCAGGATGATCTGAGATGAGGAGTTCGACCACGAGTGAGGGTCCAATGGCACTGATGGTCCTGAGAAAGGAAAATTATGTTTTCTTTTAGTCACTTCCTGTCTTATTTGCTTATATCTATGGCTTCCTGCGGATTCACAACCATGATTTGTGTCTACGCTACTGAGGATGGTTCCTCACCTGGTACTACTGTAATATTAGACCTGGGAGTCACCTGTCATGTGCTGTTGATTGCTGCACACGGCTTGTGAGTTGGTTTTTGTTTATAGCCTTCTTTTGTGTTCTTGTCTTGTTTTGTGAGCACACGGCTGTCATGTTTCTTTGTGTCAGGTGCTCTCCTCTTTAAGTCTTACCCTACCACTGCACATTTTAATGTAAATATTTTTCATGTTTTACATTCCCTCACAATGAAAATCCACATCCAACATTTCGCGTCATATCTGCAGAAAACCCCATGTTACTCCAAAAGTTGAGTGTGATACTGACGGCTAGCATTGGTCCTGACGTAGATGATGTTGGTTTTGGCTCCGGGGATGGGATGCTCATCAGACGAGGCGATCTGGGTCTTCACCATAATGGCGTACTGCGTCCAGGGCTTGAGAGGCATGATGAGGTGCCCCGGCTCCTGCTCTTTGCCTTCGTTGGCTCTCTGGGGTGGCTCCACGTCTGCTATCGCCCAGCTGTTTGAACCGCAAGCGTCCTGGCCGTCAAACTCTGTCACATTCCTGAATGGTCTAGAATGAGAAAGCCCGGCAGGACTGTGTTAAAATTGCAATCATATCCGTACGTAACATTTAAGATCTTTTTGAGATCAGTTCATACTATGGTGATTTCCTGCCTTGAGGAAATCTTAAGGAAATACAGGATTTGTTCACAATCATATTCTGATGCGACACAACTTTCTTCTCCTTCACCCTCTCCGACTCATTGCAGAGCTAAAGACCTGGTAACTTTCAAATTCATCAATTGATCACCAATGGCGTTCATATCCAGAGACTGGCCGCTCAAACTGTTCGCACAACAGGTCAATGGGGTTCACAATCACCAACTGGCCACTCTTCTGCAGTTAACACTCAATGTGTTCTATGACAGATCAATGGGCTTCAGTTTGAAAGACTGGTTGCTCTTTTGCAGTCAGAACCCTACTCTCAAGTCGCTCCAACTACAGCTCAGCAGGGTTTAGAAACAAATAATAGCCACTATACTGGAGTTTGAACCATTGCTACCCCGATTTTTTAAAGGGTGTGTTGGGGGTGGGGGGGGGACTTAAAAACATATCATAGATGGCATGTTTAAACCGTAAAACCTGTTTTTTTTATATGTAAACTTTACGTACCACTACAACATAAAGATCGTTTGACCGGATTGCAACATGCCAAATATCCGAATGTATTGACCTCTAGTGGTGAAATACTCACGCTTCCTTGTAGAGGACCATGAAGCCCAGCAGGTCTCTGAAGTCTGAGGGCCAGAAGGACTCCCAGCGAATCAGGATCTTGTCATGAGTGGTGCGGACCTGGGTGAATTTCAGGATGTGACTTTGACCTGTGAAAACGCAAAACGATTGTTATTCAACTACAAACAGCCCCTGTGTGAAACTGATATATTAAGGGTGATATGTATTTGATTTTGGGAGCGAGGCTTACAGTACGACTGGTCTTTATCGGTCGTCTTTATTTCGTTCATGCGGTTCTTTGTGCCGGTGGCCTCCTCCATGCGGAGGATCTCCGACTTGCAGAGTTTGTTGTTCTTGTTGAAGTACATCTTGCCTTTGAGGATGGTGAGGTTGTGTTTGTTCCAGTCCCACAGCTGTCGCAGGTTTGGGTTGTCCATGGCACGGAAGGAATAGTTTCTGCAAAGATTGTTGCAAGTTAAATGTGTTTCAGTCTTTTATTGATGAAATATACTGGTGCATTTTTCAATCCTGGGATTTTTATTTTGAAATTCCGATTTGAGGCTGAACAGATTGCTCATCCGTACCCTCCATCAAGAGTTTCTCCACGGATGAGGTGCAGCTTGCGAAGGAAGGAGAGCGAGACGAGGGCATAGGCTCTGCGGACGCTCAGGAAGCCTGTGATCTCCTCCAGCTGACCCAGACTGGACTCTAGCTCTGCCGCGATGCTGTCTGTGAGGAGAAAACAGCAGAATGTGAGTGCTTTCTACTATCATGCTGCCCATAACTGGAAATAGGTTCCAGAATTGATTGTATTTTTGTTCTATTCCAGTAATCATGGCCTGAACTTAGACCTTTGTGAGTATTTTATATTAAAAAAATTTTTATTTTTGAAAGCAGAGCTCAGAGCGCACACTGATGTTTATATTTTAAGTTCTATACATGTACATTTTCAGTCGATACTCACTTCCTCCACTTATCTTGATGATCAGGCTGCCGTTGAGCACCGTGCACCCCCTTAGGTCCTGTGCAGCTGTGACTGAATCCACCGTCTGCACCCCTGTACACATCTTTGGGCATCGACCGGTGCAGGGTATGCAGGTCAACCTGAAAACAGAATTTAATGAAGAGTGCGGAGTGATGAAGCAAGTCTGAAGACGCTCAAAGACGAGCCCAGCAGCTGCTTCATGGATGAAGTCATCAGTCGGCTCCAGTTTAACGACTGGGATCGCCCTCAGATCAAACAACAAGTTCCCTGCGCACTGGAACCTCATTGAACCTCACTGTTGGCCTTGGATTCTTCCCAAAATATGCTGTGAATAATGGATTGTGTGCTTTATTCAAACCGCAAAGCTGGGATTTGTTCCTAGAGTTGTTCCTGTTAGGGCAATGAATGCATTAAGCTTTTATTTTGACAGTGTGGAGCACTTTTTAAAAAAATAATCTGCCAATGTTTAAGGCGGGATTTAACTTTTAACTCAATGTGCTGCTTTTTATTGAACCGATGGTCGGACTTTATGAGACTTTTAATTTTTAGAACATTATTCTGCCGATGAATAAATAATTTAGCTCCAAATGTAATGCTAAACTGCTCATGCTTTTAGTTGAGGGAAATGCATGTCTTATTTTAGTCATGCTTAGTTTAGACTGTTACTTTGACAGTGTGGGGGTCTTTTCAAGGTCTGGAGTATTTAGTAAAAAAAAAAAAAAACACCCTGGATAGGATACACCACTTTTTAATCATAAACAAGTAATTAACATTTGTTGAGTATAAAGGCCATATTATAGGTTTTATGTCAAAATTTGCACTTTACAATTGGTTTGGTTCCAGGACTTTTATTTTGACAAGTTTGAATTTATGTCACAAAACTATTATAACCATTTAAAATGTGCCACATGTATGTGTGTTTACCTGTCTGTATCTCCTCTCTCACTTTTAATCATCAATATATATAGAATAATTTTTAAATTAGCAGCAGAAAGCTCAATTGAGAGAGGCAGCTCCTGCCGTCTGCTCCATGCATAGATTTACCATGAAGTCACAAGTTGGCACCAGTTTAATCGCCTCAGGATGAAATATATTGTTCCCTGTGCGGTGGACTCTCATTTAACCTTAAACAGTCTTTGTTGATATTGGATCCATCCCAGAATATGCCGTAGCCATCAATGCAATGAAGCAAATCGTTGAAACAGAAAGAGTCACTGAGCTCTAAAGGCTGAGCTGAAAGCACTCACAATCTACTCAACAGAAAACTCTTCCAGGCTTTTAATAGGTTTATTTTTTTATGTCAACAAATTTTTTTTGACAATGTTTGTTGCTTTAAAAAAATCTGTAAACCTATAGGCACCACATGAAATGTAAAAAGATGTTTTTATTGAGCAACAGTAGCTGCTTGTAAAGGACCTTTATTTTGACAGTGTGAGGAACACACTTTTTTATTCTAACTGTTACATATGCCAGTAGTACAAACATTAATGGATATTTAGATTAAGTTTTTGACCAACGTACGTTAAGAAGGTTACCTGCTCAGCTGATGGTCAGAGACTTTTATTTTGAAATATTCAGGGATTTTTTTTTTTAATTCTTGCCAATATTTAACATTGAAGTTGATAATTTGTCTTTTTGTACTGACCAGCAACTGTTCAAAGAGGTAAGTGCACCCTGGATGCTTGAGCACAAACTTTTATTTTGGCAATGTGAAGGACTTTTGATTCATAGACGAATAATTAGCTTTTATTTTCATCGTTTCTTGCTGATTTTGTTCAGAAAAAGCAGCTAAAAGGGTGAGACTTTTATTTTGACAGTACGAAGGAAGTTTATCCTGGCTCAAATGTAACACAATATTTATCATTTGAGATGAGCAAATGTTGAGACAGACACTTTTATTTTGACAGCGTAAAGGAGGTTGTATTCAAGTTGAATTTTGGTCTTTTTTATACAAATCAACAATTGTTGAAAGGGTTAACCCCTCAGTCGACATTTGAACATTGGCTTTTATTTGGAAATTGTTAGGTACCTCATAAGTTAAGTGTAAACAAATTTCTTTACGTAAAAAATACATTTATTTTAAAAATACAATATACATAAATATTTTGCCTGTGCTTTATTAACTTGCTGAAGTTTGGAAGAGACTTTTATTTTGACAGCAGCAGGGACTTCACATCAGTTTGCTGCCATTTCAGTTTTTTTAATAGATAAATAACATGCCTATAAAGTGCTTCATTTATAAATTTATTTCTAAATTCCTGTGGATATTAATTTACATTTCATTTCTTCCATTCAGACCGTTTTCAATATCGTCAAAAGTGTTTAAGCGAAACTCGAACCCGGCACAGTTCACCAAGAGTCTTTCTCTGACAGGACTTAAGCTCATAATCCCAGTTGTTAATTACCAGTTCCAGCTTTAACTTCCACATAAATCAAAAATCTCTCGCATGGAAAGGCTTAATCTCAACCCTTCCTTCCTCCTTCCCTTATGAAAACAACATATTTCAGGGAAAACGGGGAGCGTATGGTCACGAAAAGGACTTTACTGCCGCATGACTTCCCCCTTTAAAGCTAAAAGGTGGCCGGACGAGAAAAACAAGCCCCCTGACGTCACTTCAAAACAGATTCTTGGAAAGCCGAGATGCCATGGAGCTTCCATAGCGTCGCTGCTGCTGCAGAGGCCACACAAAGGAATCAAAAGGCCACCTTTCGAAAGACCCGGGCCGATGCGAACAAAGGCAAACATTGTTCCCGGTCGCCGTGTTGATTCCCTGTTTATTTATGCGTTAATAATTCCCACACATGAAGCGGGACGTGCAAACCAGGGTGAGTGAGGGAGCTTCCGGACATTCCATTCCTGGAAAACAGCTTTGTGATGGTCTCTGGTTCATCTTGTATTTAAATGAGCAGATTTTAAATGTTCCTCTCCAACTCACATCGGATGAAAGGCTGGTTCTGGACACGGCGCCAGTCTATGGCAGCTATTAATTGATGATGAAACAGCATTCCGTCTTTAGCTCAAGAACTCCAAACAGCCTCTGAACACTCCAACACATTTAACACACAGTGTTATCAATATAAAATAGTGTAATGAAATCTGAGAAAACCTACTCGAAATAGTACACAGCTCTGCTGACCTAAGCCACCATGAAAAATAAAGTGAGTTTCTAAGAAAAGAACATTGTTAAGACAAGATTTTGACGAGAATTACCTCACCTTAGCTCAGCTTCCTTCTAAAGAGCAAACTTTAATTAATCTTTAAACAGAGACTTTTATTTTGCCAGTATGAGGTTCTTTTTATATTCTGTCCTATACGTAAGCTAATATTTGCCTATAATTTACATTTGTTTTGTTAGAGACTTTTATTTTGACAGTGTTGGTCAAAATACAGTTTTTTTTTCTGACTGATACATATGTAAATCCCTAGTCTTTAAAATGACTGAAAAAGATTTTTATGCAAAGACTTTTATTCTGACAGTATGATGTACTTTTTTTAGACTCTGACTGATACGGAAGCTAAAATTTCCCTTTAATTTACATTTGATATTTTAATTGACCAGCAATAGATGAGCGTTTTAACTGCTAACTGATGTTTTGGAAGAGACTTTTATTTTGACAGCAGAGTTGAAAGTTTTTTGAAAAACAGATTTTTTTTCTGGCTTTACACAGGCAAATCCATCTCAGAAACTATTGAGAAGATGAAAGGAAGACCTTTATTTTGACAGTGTATTTGGTTTTTTGATTCTGGTTGATAGGTGGGCCAATATTTGTTCATCTAAGAAACAGATGGAGATTCTAGCTTCTTTGAAATCGCGGTACATACGTGGAGGAGTTGATAGTAGTGTATCCTGAAGGGCATTCTGGGATGCAGGCGCCGTTGTGGATGACATAGGCGTGACAGTCTCCGCTCTTGTCTTTACACTGGTTGTGCAAGCCCTGGCAGAACTTGAAGGAGACGCAGCGCCAGCCCTTGAAGGTGTAGTGACTCGGCGGGCACCGTTCCACACAGGCCTCGCCAAACAGGAAGTTACGGCACGCAACGCACCTGGTGGCGTTCCCTGGCACGGAGCAGCCGCCAAGACACTGCTCGTGACAGCATTCCTTCTGATGCGAACAGGAGCCATGGACGCACTCGGAGGGACAGACTGTGATGGAGAGAAAGATTAGATTAATATTGAGTTTTATAATTCAATCCAAATTAAATATATTTTTAAAAAGTAAAGCAACACTTTTTAGGTTACCAAATGATTCAATACTTTGAACAAATCACAAGATTCAATCGATAATTCAGTCACATACACGCAGTTAACCCTTTGTGATCTCCAATAAAACCCTGTCCACCAGAGCATTAATACAATAATTTCAACAATACATAAGAAATCAGGCAAATTCTAACTGGAGAAAGTGCCAAAGTGCAATAAACCAAACCAAATACCAATCATTTTATCCCCCTCATATTTTTCTAAACACAGAAATGTCCTTGCAGCGTCACTTAAAAATTGAAATGCTGAACAAAATGCCTTTTAATCATATTTTCAGCATTTCTTTTAGCTTTGTTTCACATTTATAAAAACAAAATGGTACATGATCCAAAAATATATTATTTTTTTATTTAACAAAATACAAGAGTTGCAATAACAACAAATATAAATAAGTGATAAATTAAATAAACTTAAAATGTTTTATTCAGCTTTCAAAATAAAGAAAGACTGATTGATCCTTAAATGCATAATTGTTTAATTAAAAATGCAGTTAAATCTTTCCTAAATCGTTAAAAATAGATTAAAAAATTACTTAATATATATTTTTAATATACCTATTAAAAAAATTACTTATTTAACCGAGTAACCGAATCAATCGATCTTTTAAATAAACGTACAAATGTTTAATTCAGCCAAAAACGGGGACAGAACAAGTTTACATATTGTGAATTTAAAGTGAACAATTAATCACTTAAATAAATAAAACAAATTGAAAACAGTCGCTTACTGTTTAATGAACAATGACTTAATTCAATTAATAAAATGGTTGATGGTTTAATTCCAAACATTTCTGAATAATAACAAAATAATTGACAACTTACTTATAAAAATAAATAAAAGTAATCTTTTAAATAAATAAACAAACAAAAACTGGGACATAATGTTTCAATATTTTGCATTCAAAAACTTATAAAAATATAATTTGCTTAATACTTTTTCATAGCTTCAGACCTTGCAAAAAAAAACCTTTAATGAAATACCTTCATGAATGTTCTATTTTGGGGAAAAAAATAATAACGCAAGCCTTGCATGGGAAATTATACCGAAGATATCTTCCCACTTTGGATTTGTCACTGAATTGAAGCTTTCAGCAGCATTTTCACATCAGTAAAAGGAAAATGAAAGCGCATCGATGAGAGAACATGCCAGTTCCCAGTCCCGCTCCGCTCCGTGTTTTCCAGGCAGCCTCAGATCCGCCCTCACCCTCCACCAATGTTTTCGGCGTCTGTGGAAGGCAGCCATTCAACGGCCTGTTCCAGCAGAGCCCGAGAATCCGCCCCGCGTTAACCCTCGACGCACCGGACCGGGCAGACAACAGACTCACGTACACACCGGAACCCTGAACACCCCGAACCCCTCCTCCTCTTCCTCCGAGTGTCTCCCCGAGGATCAGCCCAATGTAAACACACGCACACACACACACACGCGCGCGCGCACACACACACTCTCTCTCTGTGGTCCCTCTGCGTTCGTTTATTCACAAGCGTTGTGTCCGTTCTGAACAGATCTTCGATGGCTTTCAATGTTTCAATGCTCTCTAAGAAAATCGATTCAGTTGTTTATCTCCTGAACTGTGTGCCTCAAAACCTCTATTTAAGCAAAACTATGACCATTGAAATCCTATCAAAACACATGTTGTCCAAGTCCGAATTATGTTTCTATTGTAAATGTAAAATCATATATATTTGAATTTATATGAAGATTTCTACTTGGATTTTTGATCCAAACATATGGCTTATGGCATGACGTTCGCAATTGTGACAAAAACAGCTTTGTTATTGTCAATAGAACACGAGGAAATTAGAATCAGTAAAGTGCTCAGGTAATTTTTTACCTTTGTCGTAGGGTTTAAGAGACTAATGAAAATATTTGTAAAGATTTGAAGAGCGAAGTCCTCCTTTGCGTGATTATTTGGAAAAATAAACCAAATGTTTGCACGGAATTGTTAAATATCAAAGAAGCCATGCTTCAAATGTTTCAGGAGGTGAGTTGAGGAAAATACATATTCCATTTTCACTCGATATTAAAATATAAAATGAAGCTTTATATTTGGGATGTAACAGTTGTCCGGCCATGTGGTGTAGTGGAAAGTGTGCCTGACATATAAGTGCGGTTCAAATCCCGATCCAGTCATAATTTCCCATCCTTCTCCCTCTCTCCATCAAACTTTCTTTCTGTCTAGCAACTGACCCATCAGTTCAAAATAAAGGCTAAAAGGCCAAAAAGAAGTCGTCGTCTTCTTTCCTGTTTCCCTGTGTGGCACAAAGTGCACCTGTTGTGCTGCAAACGAGCTCCACTACATCAATATTTCCTCGACGCAGACCGAAGATATGTGCAAATCTCAATTCGAATCGTTGTGAAGAGCTTACCTTGAGATTACATCAACAACAAGTTAATGCATTGACCTCTACAATCTTTTGTTATTTTTTGTGAAATATTACACATTAGACTGGACAACAGAGGAAGACAGGAAGTAACTCAGAGGCTGGGAAATGATTCGAAAGCTTCTGTTTTGAGTTCAGTCACCCTGCACAACCACACTCTATATGTGTTCAGAGCACTTTCCACTGCACCAAGGGCCTTGACGACCTCTCCAATCTCAGGAGTTGAGTCATGTGATGCAAAGTTGTGGCTCTAAACTCAATTAAATTCTTATTGGTGCAAGATCTTCTGGGACGTTCACGTACATTAGATAAGAAATGGTAGGGGATACATTATTGCTACCTTCTACACAACGATGGAGGATCAATCTCAGAATGTGTGAACGTTAACAAAAACATTGATTTTTTTATGAGCGAGGGAACATAAAACATATTTTAAAACTTTGCATTAAGCAGCAAATGTTTGCATTATTTTTTGGGAAATCAAAGCACAACATTTGAAATCGTCAGGTCCATGCTTGACTCTTCTAAGCCTTAACCCAACACCTTCATCAAACAGAGGACTAAGGAAGGGATATGCGAAAGGAAACCAGTTGTACTTTTATAATCAATCACTGTGACTTTTTTCAGAGTGAAAAATCAATAAATAGGGACAACCGAACCCGTTACATTTTGGGAATGCGAGATTTTAATTAAAGCCCTGATGAAATCCACTCAGATCAGATCTCAAACTCTCTTGGCTTTATTCAATCTCCGTCTCCTGTTAACCTTCCCACCATCCAAACCACTGAAGCAGACAGAAGAAGGCGAGGACTGGAGATTCGCTTTCGCCTCTGTCCTCGTTTGGCACAGGACCTGGAACGCTGCGATTTCCACCTGCAAGAAGGCCACCGTGAATCGCAGACATTCCCAGAGTTCAGCTTCTCACCGCGTGTTCACTCGAGAAGATAATGGCCTATTGAGTTTGCTCCGAGGCTGAGAAATATGCCCTGCTCATGACTAGCTCTTTTCTACTCGACTGCTCCAGTTACATGGATTAAGCTAATATATATTTTCTCCCAGTCCGGTTCATACAGTATTATAGTAGTTTAAGAGGCTCTGCTATTTCAAAAAAAGTGCATTTATTTTGGGGTGATTTTTTATCTTCCAAATATCATGAAACACTGTTTTCTCATGGGTTATGATGCAGCCTCTGCATGATTCTCTGAAACCCCAGCACTAGTGGACTGGTTGTTTGTATTGACAAAACTCTAGAACTATTCGTTTTAAAACTATTCAGATGATTCGTTTTTGTTTTGAACCAGATTTGTAAGGTGAACAAAACTACCGATCCATTTCTTGTCAATGCTGTGCTCCTGATAGAAATCCATTGTTTGTTCTTGTGCTTACTTTTACTTGTTTGCTTGTCCTTTCGATTTTCCTGAAATAATTTAGGAGCAGACAAATGCAATGACAGTGTTTCCCTTACCATTATATTAGGGGGGCGCCCCCCCCCCCCAACGGCACCCCCCGCCCCCCTTGAAGGTCAAGTTAATTTTATTTTATTTTCGTCGAAAAACGACAGAAGTAATTTATATATAACAGGTCTTTGCTTTTTTCTTTTATTAAACTAAATAGCATTATGTTATTTATACGATGGCATGTAATTTCTGTCTCAACGTTTGCGCGTTTACAATTGTCCTCCGTATCGCGCACGGCGGAGTTCCGCTCCGATGCGCGCGCACACACACACCCATCAGCGGACAGAGACCGCGCTTTAAACGCTCCCAAGGTGGTGACGATGACAGCACGTGTTCTGCTGCGAGCAGCAGCCGGTGTAGCTTTCCTACTCCGAATCAAAGTACAGAAAAGAGCCCAAGTGCTGCATGTCTTGCCCCTGACAAGCAGCAAAAGTCTAGCCACCACAGAATGACAGGTTTTGACCCAGCTTGGCTGTCAGAGGCGAAATACTCCCCCTGGCTGTACAAGACTGATCTTGGTAAGTAAGTAAATACACACAAGCATGAATGAACGAATTGATAAATAAATTGCTTAATTAATAGCTAGCTAGTTAGTTATACAATGGCATTTCCTGCTTTAAACTATCACTATGTTAAGTTGATTTTTACTGTTGTTACTATCAGTTATCACTTTTAAAGCCTAACAGTTAATGTATTTACAGGTCAAAACAGACATTCGCAATAGGCTGCAAGGGGACCATCTTGCAGCCTGCATGCGGATCTCAATAAATGGGCCAGAAGTTTCAGACTATCCATACCAAGATGCTCTGGAAATGTTCTTTCAGAAGCCCAGAAAGATGCACTGCAGTGACAAAAGCTGCACACTTTGTGAATAATTAACATATTAAAATAAATCTGATGTTTAGTGTTTAGTTCAGTGTACAGTTGTTTAGTTATTGTACAGTAATTGTTCAGACATTATAATATATTGGTATACTGCAATAAAAAAAAACATATAAACACTATTAAGTGTTTGTGTGAGTGTTTTGCCGCACCACCCATAACACCCCCCCCCCCCCAAGGCCATGATCCTAGGGGAAACACTGAATGATCTTACGTTCATTCTTTTTTTTCCCCCTCTTAATCCTCCGGTCATTCTTATGACTCTTTCGTCGGTTGCTCTTTCAATCAATTTTTGGGTGATCTTTCGACTATTCCGTCGGTCTCTCCTTTGACTTTTCCGTCGGCCTCTCTTTCGACTATTCCGTCGGTCTCTCCTTCGACTATTCCGTCGGTCTCTCCTTCGACTATTCCGTCGGTCTCTCCTTCGACTATTCCGTCGGTCTCTCCTTCGACTATTCCGTCGGTCGCTCCTTCGACTATTTTGTCACTTGCCCCTTTGACTATACAGTCACTTGCGCTTTGTCAATTCGGTTGGTTCTTTCGATAAATCCAGGGGTTGCACTTAACGTGGAGCCTAGCCCACGTGTTCTCTCATTGGTTGTACTTCCTGAGCCCCACCCCTAACCATAAACCCCCTAATCAGTGCGTTGGGCGTATGTCAGCTGCAGTTTGTATTTAGGGCAACTGCATCCATTGGTTGATCTTCTGTTTTCATTTGACAAATTAGCAGGTTCTTTCGACTCGGTTGTTTGGATTAATTAAACAACATAAATATGAAAGTAAATAAAAATAGTTTTTTACTTTACAAAATAACAATTTGTACACCTGGCTTTTGTCTTTCCCATGCATGTTTACATCATATACGTAACCTCAAATTATCTGAGATGCATTTATCAAAACGAAAGGAAACTATGTATTTTACATGAAATATGATGTAGATAATTTTCCCTAATGAGAACAAAGTAGAAGTAGAAAAAATCTTGAGTGAAAAAGTATACAGAAAATGACAATTATAAAATACGGCCTCAACAAGTCCTAGAGGAAAAATCCACTACAGAGCAGAGGCCTCTGAGAGATTAGACGCGGGGACATGGGAAGTCTCTGTGTGCTCGAGGCTGATGAGAAGCTTTAGAAAAGGTTGGGCTGACCCCGGCAACGGCTGCAGTGCAGATACACAGCTGCTTCATATTCAGCACAGAGCAGTGAATCCTCGGCCGGTGATCAACCAAACAGAGCTCGATTGTTTCCATGGTTGCAATACGCGACTCATCTGCTTTGCTCGTCTCTGACCTCTGGCTGAGCAGGGAAAGGACTCAGGGTTTGATTGCACAGGTGCAGGGGTTTCCAGACAGTCCTGAGCTGAACGCCCCCCTCGGGGACACATTTTTTCCATGCAATGTTTCCAGATTTTGAACCAGATACTGCATAGAAAACATTATCGTACCAGAAGAGAGATTTTAAGTCAGTGCAAGGTACACTTTGGTTCCACTGATAACATTTACAAACCCGGTACTAGCAAGGTGTACCTAAAAAAGTGGCCGATGAATGTATAAGTGTGACACTTCATACATAATCAAAATATTCCAATACATTCAGTTCTCGCAATGATACACTAATTTAACCACCAAATTAAAAATGACGGATGTGCAACATCTTACTTTTCCAAAAGACGCACGTACATCGTCTCTTCTAGGAAGTCATTCGCCGGTTTTTATAAACGTTTTAACTTGATTATCATCATCGTTTTCACCGTGGTCTGTGGAACATTGTGTTCAATCTTAAATACATTTACTCCCAGGAAACAAAGGAACGATATCCTGACGTAAACTGATTAACTTCTCGCCTCCGATGCACGTTCGGAAAGCCATGGGAGACAAGAGCATACGTTTCCTGGAATATTTATTAATAGGAGCTCACTGAAGAAGACCTGAATTCAATTACATTTCACTTGGAGAGAAAGTCAAGGAATTCTACTGAGAGAGAGAAAAGACAATCGTGACAAACAGGCTGCTCGGAAATGTGGAAAAAGTGTCCTTGTAAATTCTCGGAATTGCATATTTAAAGTCGACACCTTCAGCATCTGTGACCTTGTTTTTTTCTTTCTTCAAAGACATGCACAACAGAAGTTTGCTGTGTTCCAGTGCGCAAACACGCCACTAAACGAACACAACAAAACACACTTAAACTATTTAAAGGGTATAAACATCAAGTGTATTATGCCCTTTGTGAGCTGCAATAGAACCAAGCTCACCAGAGGTGCATTTACATTTTTTCCCTGGTGCCATTTTTGGAATCTTATATCACTCTTTTATCCCATATTTAAAGAATATAAATTCTAAGTTATGCCAATTTTATCAGAAAATAGTACCAAAACACACACAAATACAAAGTTTTCCTTTGTTCCTATTTGTTTAAAAACAGCAATGTTCCCTCAAAAACTATAAATGTAAAAAAAAAATAAGATTTGCACAAAAGGGTTTTAATCCACATTGTATGCATTTTACAAAAAAAGATTAAAAGATAGTTACAATAGTGCAAGAAAAATAGTGTAGTCGGATTTACAAACATATAGAAGTTGTTTTTTGTGTCCATCGAATATCTTTTATTTTTTTATATGTATAACGAAATTTATAAATGTTTTTTTTTTCACTCTTTACATTACTTTTCTTTCTTTCTGAAATGTTGAAGCAACTGGCTGCAGTTTCGTCAGAATAAAAAAAATAAACAGTGGTTTATTAACCAATCGATTAGCAATGCTAACGTGTTTCGCTTCAAGTTTAATTTAATAATATTGCCTTATACAAACTGTAAATACAAAAAACGTCATCAACAACTTGTCTTATAAATAAAGTCTATGCGGCACTCCTTCTGAAGAAACCAACAATCGATAACTTGTTTGAAGAAGTGTTGCTTTTTTTTTTATTTTTTCCTTATTCATTTTTTGCGACTTTTACTCTCCTGCCGAGCATTTAGTTTATTGATCCTTCCTCCCATGTAGACGTTATCATTTTTTCAGGCTTTCCTTATGAGGGTCTTTTAGGTTGGTTCCCGTGTTTATTTTTTGCGTCCACTCTTGCATACAAGTTCACTCTCACCAGCGTCTGACAGAAAAGCACAGGAGAGTTGTAAATGTCAAAAAAAAAGTTATATTAGCTAGATTTTTGGGAATTTTCGTAAATGATCATGAATTAATTCATATTCTGCATCGAAAAACCCACCGTCTGGATTATAATTGTTTTATCGTTTCCAATAATTTATGGATTTTATCTGACTGTTCTCTGGTCCTCTCATAGAAGTGCACCGCCGTCTGAGACAGGATATATGAGGGAACTTCCACCAGTTTTCTTTGCAAAAAGCTGTATTGCTCCATCACAGGCGGTTGCAATTTTACAGACATTTAAAGGGTTAAAAGCCCTGACTAAAATCTGACAGTTGTCGAATGTGGACCCCATGGATGATTGGCTAGTTTTTTTCTTTGTACACATTTTAGAAACAACCATCACCAATTGGCCACCACAAACTGATAAAAAGAAGTCATGTAACCAGCAGCCCTCTCAACGAAACCCAGAAGGAACGGAACAGTGATAAAAGCTCATAAAGTTTGATCAATAACCAAAACATGCCTCGGATGACTCCTCGAGAAGTGGATATTTCCTTAAAAAAAACGTGCTATTGAAATAAAACCTGCTATTAAAAATAAACATGGATTGTTCACATTGTGGATGAACATTGAAATATTTAAGTCAAAACAACGGTTCCTGTTCCTCGTTCCTTTACATTAGATAAACTGGAGCTGGTCGATGCTGAGAATTTCATCTCTTGATAGTCTCTCGAAAAGTGCCCTGATATCGAAGGCATTCAGATTTTACCAAAAGCCATAGAAACAAATGCAGACCAGATATTTTCACAAACAGGATGTGAATCTTAATTAGCACCAAGTTCAGGGAATCCTTGCACAGATGCACTGCAGACAGCATCTAATCATAGCACAAGTGCTAATTTATTCACTTTTATACACGAGATACGAACCCAGAAATACCACACGACCCCCGTTTGGAGCGCTCTAAAAATATTCAGCATTTCTGCACCAATTGTGCCAATAGCGCCAACCACTGGGATGTTTACATGTTTTCTTGGAACAACTGTGAGCTGGCAGGCATCTGAGGCCCAAATTGGATCAGAGGAGTAAGTGTTTTTGGGATCTGACTCACAGTCCAGAGAGGAGTATGGCACCCTGACAGAGCCCAGAGCCTTCGCTGCGTTTCCTTCCCGATCTTGGCTGATTTAGGAGGGAATTCCCCGAGACGTTCTAGTAGGTGAGTTCTAGCACAGCTGTGCGGGACACGAGGCCAGGTGTTCAAGTCTGACTGGTCCGTAATTACTGTTTCAATGAGTCTGCGTGCCGGAGTCATAAAATCGCCAGCGTTTAGTCGATGGCCAAATACACTAAACAGAGGAACATCCTGGAACAAATGGAGAGATCGGCGAGTTCCAGACGAGACTCACGAGGCAAGAATCCAGACTTTCAGGTTAATGTATGAAATGAACTTGGTCCCCTCTAATGCAGCATGAACTCAACGAAGCAGTTCATCCAACAAGACGAAAATACCTCCTTTTGTTTAGTCACAAAGTGGAGATACCGACTAGTGGCCAGTGTCTATATTTGGATAAAACCCTTATCCCCTCAGTCCGCTCCCTTATACATACAGTACATGAAGAAATCCTGAAATTTTATTTGGGTCATTATACAAATCATGATTACTCATTGACTTTCGAACTGCATTTGTTAAACAAATTTGTGAATTTTCCTTAAAACAGATTAAGACAAAGTGGTTCACTGCCATAATATTTTAAATTACAAGTAGCAAAGAAAATAAAGAGAGTATTTCCAGCAGCACGGTTTCTTCCGCTCGTGCAGACCATATACTTCTGCTGCTCTTGTTATGCTACTTTAATTCTTTTTAATATTTCAACAGGAACAGGTGCGAAGTTGTGTGCGTCAGAATGCTATGGCAGGCCAAAAGGGTCACAAACATGAATGCGGGTCAAATGTTTGTGAGACTCAAAATCAAAATTGTATTTCGATTTTAAATATAGATAGTGAAATAAAATTGTAATCGAAATAAAAAAAAAATGAGCTGGTAAGTTTTTGAGTTGATCAATTGTTCCAAACTTCTTGGAGAAGAGACCATATCAGCCAGTTTCTACGTTTTCGCCTTACTCCTACGTCAGAGGAATGGCTTTGGAGACCACTTCTGGCCAGAATCCCAAGCAGACAGTAGATGGCCTTACCTGGGTACCACTTGTTTCTAATTGCACAGCTGGGGATCTTCTGTTTTTGAAGGGTTACCAGCTTGATGTGTATTGCAGATTCATTGCAGTGTTTCCCCTACCATTAAATAGAAGGGGTGCAACACCCTCCAAAGACTGCCCAACCCAAGAAAAGTTTAAATTAAAATATTTCTATTGATATTTTTGTTATGAACAATCTACATTCTGCATTTGGATGTGCTCAGCCTGCCCTGCCACAACGCTCAGAAGCACCATCAAAGGGCCCCTCCCCTCAGAGCTTCTCTCTCACTCTTTAAAATTTGATTCCTCACTCTTCAAAATGATAGAAACCCCACACTGGGCAATCTCTTGCACTGAGCAAAGATAACGCAAAAACCTTAAAACAAACAAAAAAAAATTATTAAATAATCAATCAATCAGATATAATAATGTTATATTTTTTTGGATGCTCTAACAGACATCATGCATTCATCGATACCTTACATGACCATAAACAGCTCACTTACCATCAATCACAAAATAATCAACAGAATTATTTAACATTTATACAGAATTTAACAATATTTTTTAGAATAAGCCTATGGTGTTTTACATTACAATTATTAGCTTCACGGCTATCTGCCATTTCCTGTGAAAACGTTTCAATATAATGAGAAAAAACACCTTTACTTAACAAAAACAAAAAAAAAAACAATTATAGGCAAAAAAAAGCCTGTAAACTGATCCCAAGTGGAATGTATGTTTATGTGGTTTTTTAATTCACTTTCTGTGGAATGCTTCCTGTTAACAAAAAGTATAAGTACAAATGTGTGCTGAATAAACAAAGAAGTACAACTTAAAAGGTTTCTTGTTATTCTGAAAAAAAAACTAAACGTACATATTTAATATTTAAATGGAATCCTTTAACAATCTGCAGCGTCACAAAGTATTTGACCTGTGTTTACAAGGTTTCTCGCATTAATTGGAAAGAAAGTCTACAAGGACACTCAACTGCAAAAGCCCACCAAAACAAGAAGTCCACGTTGTTCTAGATCTTCCCTTTCCACTTGTTCCAAACCCAATGACACGCTAACAGCAAAGAGAGGTGACTCCTACATGGCAACGGAGGTAATGTGACACTTCCAAGAGTCGAAAACAATCCTCTTCCATCTCCTGCTGGGAGCGAAAGCTTGTTTTGCTCACAAACAAGTTATGCAACACCTCCTCTTCACCACAATTCATTAAACTCTTCCCTTCGGGAGAGCTACTTACTCCGCTCTCAGGTTTGCACGTGCGTACACTCATTAGGATCTAAGGGCTTGTACGCTCAGTCTTGTTTGGAAAATGGTCCGAGTTTGTTTGGGGTTTTCATAACCAACAATCAACCAAAGAGTAAAACGTGTATGACTGAACTTCACCGGTTCATTAAACACAGATCGAAAGAGACTCACCGTCTTCTGTTTACCAAGAGGGACAATGTTTCTAGATGTATTTCCAATGTTTACATACATGTCACAAGGATCCAGTTCTGTACACAGCGCCTTCCACTCAAAGCAGAAACAGGAAGTGGACAGCGAGTAAGAGTGAGCGCGTGTTTGAAGAGTGTGTCTGCGGCCTCATTGATAACGATGAGCACACGAGCTGCTCGCTCTCCCTCAGAACTTACTCTTCAGCTAATGAATGGATGCTGATGCACACGCAGGAAGTGCAGCTGCTAATGTGATTCTTCCGAAATGGACTAATCCAACACAATCTGCACTTCCTACACTCAAAAAAAAAACCCTACCCCAGCCAAAGATCTCTGGTTCTGAACCAGTGTTTGGTGAGTTTTTGAGTTTGCAAATGCAGTTGGGTCTGTTCTAAACATTATAAACGGATCACCAATTGTTCCAAAGTTATTGGGCATTTTGTCCACGGCAGAAGTTCATCTTCACCTTCTGTGACTTTCCACAGCCTTGTTTGACGTCAACGTTTTGCTGATGTGTGAAGCAGACCCTCTCCCACATCACATTTCTTGTGAACAATGTGGGATAATTATACTGGACCTTTGTATATCTGAATATTACAGAATTATTGGACACCCGTCCATTCATTGTTATTACTGCACACATTGTATTTTGTGTATAGTTTCAACTTAATCTAAAACAAAATAACAATTGCACCAAAATGTATATTTAATCTCATCAACTCTTTATTATCATTATTAACATGATCGTCAAGGTTATAGTGCGTTAAGAAAATTTTAAAGAAAAACTCCTGAAAATGGTACTTTTGCACGTCTCAAATTCATCTGTTCACCTCAAAACTGGCAAAGTCTTATCTTAAGATACATCTGATGTCAAATTGCGAAGCTTTTTATGACTTCGTTAAACGGTGTACGGCGAAACTGTGCACAGCAGCCGTCAAAAGTTGACTTTTTGCCACAAAGAGGAAGTTGTTATAACTCAGACATGCATTGCTTGATTAGTCCAAAATTTACCAGCTATGCTAACTGTCCCCATCTGAACACATCTGCAACATACACACTTGGTTGTAGCGCCACCAGGTGGTCACAGGTAGAACAGCATTTTAAATTAATAAGGCATTGATTTTTACTAGTTTTGACATGTGACAAAACATTGGCCAAAACAGTTCCAGATAATATTTAGACTTGTTAGCGCCGCCTGGGGGTCATGATGCATATAGATGCGGTTTTCATCCTTTACTTTGCCTGTATAGTTCTGTAATTTGAAAAGTTCTTGCTTGAATAGGTCTTCTATATAAGGATCGGTTGTAGAGCGTATCGCGATGAACTGGCCACTGAGAGGCGATAGCACCTGATGTGCTTGAACTCTTTGATCACTGCTTGCAGCTTTCATTTTCTTTGTTATCTGATTTTAAATAGGGGCAAAAAATGACAAAAAAGGGGGAATTTTTAAGGCCATATTGCCCAGCCCTAGATCTAACAGCAGTGGAGTGCCACAAGGTTCATATCTAGGTCCTATACTGTTTTATGATTCTGAATTCTATTATTTGCAATAAACCCTGTTTAATAAAAAAAAACAAGTTAGCGTCTATAAAAAGCATGGCTTTTTTGAAAGAAATAAGAAAAACAATCAAACCATAAATTCTTTTGATGTATTGATGTAGTAGTTTCTTTAAGAGGTAAACAGGAAAAACTATAAAAATCTGATTTATGGGATTAACAAAGAAGATGAGGCACTGAAGGTGGAAAAATGTCCGCAGCAAAAGTTTTGAAACACTTTAGAATCATTCCACGAATATAGAACACAATCAGCTGTTCACAAAAAAAGTCCAGAAGAGAAATCCAAAAGTCACCAGGAGGCAAAAGGAGAGACTGTGGGACGCAGACTCCCTCGAAGGGACAATGGATAACTCCACGGTTCGAAGCAATGAGTCCAATATCTGCGTGTGGGTTCTGACACGGTTTTTTACTGATCTATTCTGGAACCAGTCCCTTGATTCAATATCAATGTTGGTTTTTATTGTATTTTTAACAGTTTAATAATAAAAAAATAATATATATATATATATATATATATTAATGCCTTGGATTTGTAGAGTTTTGTGAAAAAAAAAACACCACCAAGGAGATCTCATTTTGGGAAAATGTTCTATTTTAAAATAAATCTTTTATTTAAGATTAAAATCAGGATATATTTTATGATAGAGATTTTCATCAAACAGCTTTCGTGCTGAAGAAAAAAAAACATTTTTTTATCCAAATTCATAAAGTTACAGCATTTTGGAAAAAAACACACGCATACCTTAATAATTATTTTTCCAATAAATTTCACAACGGCAGGAGTTGACTCAATTTTCAGATTGAAATTGGTTTGGTTACATCACTGGTTTTGAACCTACACCCCTTGCAAATATGATGAACTACATCAGAACCAGCAGATAGCAATAAATCTTCTGTGTGCTACTGTGAGGCTGGATGTGTTTTACACTTGCGCAACTCGCTTCATTGCTTCCTTGTGTGTGATAATCAATGCTTGGCAGCGGTCACAGGGCCTCCAATACTTCCTGTGCGAACATACACCCCGTCACAACGCGTTCCCTCTCTCTCTCTCTCTACCTGCAGGCCCGAACCCCGCACCAGCGCTCACAAACACACAGATGCTTCACGAAATGTGTGTCAGAGTTCAAGAGCGCTGAAACTGAAGCCCTGGGGCTCAAACGAAGCCAAACCTTCATCAAACAAAATCCAAGCTAAAACCACTGGCTTTACCTTCAGTAGCCAGATTACAGGTTCATTTCAAAATAAAAGTCACTGCTTGACACAGGAAGATCTTGCCTTAAGGGAGGATACTGAAAGTTAATAAATGTTTCATTTATATAGAAACCAAAACAAGGTTGATGAACACTACTTAAAACAGAAATGTGGTTTACACTACTGCACTAAAAAAAACAATATATATATAAACTACAAATCCAAAATGGCCTCCAACAATGTCTATGAGGTCACATACTGTAGGATCATGCCTCAAACTCCTTGACTGACTCCTAAATGGCATGACCATCCAATTTTGCCAAATCCTGTTGGAAAATAAAATAATTACCTGCAAAAAGCTTTAGAAAGTGCTCTGGTAGACAGCTATGATGCCATGGATTTGGTAAAAGCCAGTGGATCCACACCAGCAAGGATCTGGTTAAACTGAATGGATTTTAAGCAGCTTGACTTTTAAGCCTCTCTGGGCTTCCTTCAGACTCTGGGACTTCATGTCCAAAATAAATGCCATATTTGCAGAACTTGGGAAAACTGGGAGCAGACCAGCACTTTTGCTATATTGAAACCAGCGTAAACCCATGTTCTGCAGATTTGGATATGTGGTGAGGCACCGACACCACCCAATTTCTTCACTCACAAAGGATAGAGCTATTGTTACCATAGAAAAAAGTAGTAAGTATCAACTAATAAATAATTGTTTTCAAATAAAGTAATTAAACATTGATTATGGTTGTAATCTTGCATACGCAAAACAATACTCTGCAGCCAGACCCTAAAGATTACTAAAGAAACGAGTAAATACATCAAACCAAGAAAAACCAAACCAGAAACAGACAGCGCTCCACAAGACACCATCATAATGGGAAAAGATGTTCACAACAATACTCTCAACAATCCTTGACCCGAAACATTTCTCTGTTGTACAAGAGAGGTCAGAAAACACCCACAATAGCGGATCGAACCAGGCGACAGTTGCAGAGGCAGCAAACATTTCCACTGCTTACTGGAAAATAACTGTTTTATTGGAAGGAAACAAACACTTTCTTGGAATCAGATTGAAGTGTTTCTGTGCAAGCGGTCGTGTTATTATCAGCCGCATTGCAGAAACTGGCACTGCTTCTGTACGCAGCTAAAAACAGCGAGCGACACTCAAAAGCACCTGCTCCGATTTTATCTTTTCACTGAAGCTAAAAACACTTCCTCACAGTAAATTTCTGCTCGACAGAAAACTGATTACTGACTGCCTGAACGTGCTTTGACACGACCAATGAGAAAGGCCACATGATCCTCATAAATCAGTGCTAGAACGGAGTAAAAGCCTGTAGGAATAAACTAGTACTAGAACTAGCTTTTAATAAATTACAATTCTTAGACGTGCAACGGGGTTCTGCTGGTACATCGCAAAGCACAGTACAGCCTTCATTTCTTTGTAGCGCTACAGTCGCTCTTCATTCAAAAAGTCTTCAATTCTCCTTAAGAACGACTGACCTTGAACCAGAACCTTCGAACTAAGAAGCAGGAATCCAGTGAGTGTTCTACAAAGTACATATAGGCTCTTTTGGGATTTCTCCAAAAGGACCAATGTGTTCTCCAAAGTACAAATAGTACAAGATGTCAAAATACTAGTAAGTACGTTGTGTACAGTGTGGCGAGAGAGACACGGACACACATGCTGGGGTTGTCAAGGGAGGGAGGACTGGGGTTGTCCCCTGGATGCCTCACCCCGATTGGGACAGTGGCATCTGGATTACCGAGCTCGAGGTGCGGGATACTGGCGTCTGGCTCAAGGCTGATTGGGTCAGTCTTCCACTGCATCGACCCAGGCCCAATACCCGGTATGTTCCCTTCAAAAAGTGAGTTCCCTCCGTGGACTGCACCAAGGTCAGGTAGGTGAGGCAGCTCCTGGGGTTACTTTTAACACACGCCAAATAGTGGCTTTCCTCCCCTTCAGCCGCTCTGTTGTGCATTTTATGCGTGCTCTGATGAGCCCCGCACTCACTCAAACTTGGTATGAAAGTACGTCTTTGGAGCGTTAAATGGTACCACCAAAGTGATAAGCATATGTACCATAGAGACCTCTACACACAGATCCGAATTGAGATTCGCACGAATCTTCGGATGGCCCAGGGTGCTTTTCCTCTGTGTGGGAGCATGCCATGATGCTCCCTGCCTGAAGATGGCTGTACAACGGATGAACTCATGGATGTCGAGCAATTTGTACTGATGGCGGCTGATCATAGTGAGTTGTTTTCGAAAAATGTGGAGAGGATTTGTGGTGCGCCGTTTCTGTCCTATGCGAAGTCGCAATGAAAATGCGGGATGAGCGCCAGCAAGTGGCTCTTTCATGTACTACTCATGTAATCAAGAGAGCCATCTTTCATTGGTCATTGTCCTTGCAAAGAAACAGATTCGATATAGCAACTGAAACTCTTTCGCTGAGACCAATTGTTCGGTCAGATGTGTGAGCTCCCGTTGGCTCTTCTCTCCTACCACCTCTTTCAACTCCTCCAGAAAGATACTGAGGCATTCCTAGACCAATGGAGAGATGTAAGCTGTAAGTCCTCGGTCTTCCTCAGGCCATGCACGGAACATCTCCCCAGGAAGATGCACTGGGGAGGTATCCAAAGCAGATGCCGGAGAGTGCCAGCTGCCTGTATTTCCTTGCCAGGATATTATTCTTTTGGTCACAACCAACAGTTGAGTGTTGGAACGCTGGTTGACCGTAAAATGGCAAGCTTCACTTCTCCTTCACCACAGGCCTGTACATAAACCATATTTCTGCAGAATCTGCTGCAATCCAGTCAGTCTCCCATTCCACACTTCCCTCACTCATGAACAACACCCCAGAACACGTTTTTTTTCATTCATTCATTTCATTCTTAATTTTCAACAATTAACGGGTTAATTTTAATGTTTAAGGCACTTCCTGTTTTAAAAACAAATGGTGAAACGGTCTGTTAACATATAAGAAAAACTCTCCAATCACTGAGTGGTTTCATGAATTTGTTAAAACGGCATAAATATCCACAAAAGTATTGTTTTGATTTGTACGCATCACACATGCAGCTGCTAGAATCTGGTTGGGTAACTTTTTGCAAGAACATTTTTCTAGCGGTTCATGAAGGATACCATATGCCTTCAGTTTCGGAGGAAGACGGGTTTAAAGAAGCCGTTGTGTGATTGTGCTCTCATTGTTAACAATGATCACTAGAGACGATAATTAGCAAAGTCCAGAAGTGTCTGAGCAAATTGTCCTATGAAGCAAAAACACTCTCAGGTCCAGGTTTTTTGAAAACTGGGATTTCTCAGGCATTTTTGAAAACGCTGGCCAAATCAGCTCCATGTAATCCCCACATTTCCCAGAGGTTATAATATGAAAAAGAATCCTGCTTAAGACTTTCGGTGTTGTGACTTCTATTTGGGGCAGGATCCATCCTGCTTGGAGGTGCGACCCCACTGTGGGGATGCTTTCTGCTCCTTTTTGTCATAGTAAAAACTTCTTAATTTGAGTTTCCAAAGTTTCTCAAATTCCCTAAGTTTATGACACGTAAAATATCAGTGACATCACTGGTATCAGTGATGTCAGGATCTTCAATAAGAGCTCCTTCGTTTGCCCAAATAAAGAGCGTAAGCAGCTCCTCAAAGGCCAGCACACAGGACCTGAGCCACTATCGTCATGTGACTGGCTTGAGTTTAGCCACGTGTAACGCCAAAAAGAGAGAGCCCATTCCTACAGTGTGATGCAATGCTGCTGTTTTTGGGAGCCGTGGGGTGAGCGAGAATTTAATCCTGCAGCACGATACCATTTCTCTAAAGAAACCCTTGTGCCAAACACATACAAGCTGGTCATGTTTGCTTGTTTAACACTGACGACGGCCTCCAAACCACAATGACGAATGAAAACACAATAGATGTGATACACTTTCACTCGCTGCACCAATTATGACATTTTCAAGAGTTTAGAGTAGGGTTGGTTACCAAAATTCAATTTTTGATATATATCTGTAGGAAATATCATCAGTAGGACCCAGACCAAAAAAAACACAACACAGAACACAACAGGGAAAACGCTTGAGAAGCTTCTCCAGCTCGGCTTCATTACACTCCTCATGATGCAACTAGAGCTGGATCAGAGCCGAGTGTAAAACTCCAGTGATTTTACTCCAGTTTCAGAGCCTTATACTGCAGAAAATCTGGTAAATCTTGTAGCTCACATTTCACAGAATCTTTATTATGTATACAACATTTGTATCTGGATAGTTTTAACAAGGACGAACAACTAACATGAATCAACTCTGCTGTTTGTTTTAAATCAGTTAGTGTGAGGAAGCCTTGGGAAGCCAGATATTCAAGATCCTTCTCAAACACTTCTAACAGTGTTGCCAGATATTAAATAAAAACAACTCTTTGATTTCACATTAGGTGCGGCTCACTTTAGCTAATCCTGACTTCAGACTGCACAATTAAAGCCCTGACAGAAATCTCAGGTGTCCGAAACCATTTACATACAAGTGGTAACGTAATTGTACTTAGTGCACTTATTTAAAATAAAATAAATAATAAATTGAATATTAAATAAAATAACTAATAGATGTAGGAAGATCAAATAAACAGCTGGATGAAAAGGTGCCCTTAAAATAAACAATAAAGATTAACAAAGAAACTACGTAATACTTTTACTTATACTTTACATTTCTAACCGAGGCTAAACTTTGTGTTTTTCAGTGTAGATGGGTTTTAGTAAAATTTGTACTTTTCCTCCCAAAATTCGGATAGTTTTAGTTTTAGAATGTGCCCAAATTAGTATTTTTTTATTACTTTGTTTGAGTTCCTCTTTATACGTTGGATCAAGTGTCAAAATAAGCTAGAAAATTACGCAATGTCTGCTCGTTCATTAGGTGAGGATTCATTTTCACTGTCTCTAGGTGTCACTAGTGAGCAGATGCTGAAAATTAAACCCTGTTTCTGACAAAATGAGCACCAAAAATACACAAATTGTTGCAGCAATGTCCCCCATTTATACCACTATATAACCACGCTCCTCTAAAATGCATGAAAATTGCAGCAATCTTTAGCGGGACGTTATGATTGGATGCTAAAGTGACATTGATGAGCGGCGGGAGCTCACTGTAAAAAGCGAAACGTTTATCCAGTAATGATAGGTCTAGGAGTGATTATTTTTTAAATGACGCTTTGATTTCAAGAGTTGTAATCTATTAAATTGAATAAATCACAACAATAAAAAATAAATTTTTCTTCAAACTTACATATAGCGCCCAACATTAAGTGATATTGCTTCATGATCACCACTAAAAGAAGCGTGCTTTATATTCAAAGTATTTAAACCAAAACAAACTGACTAAGAATTTTCTAATGAAAAAATTAAAACAACGTTGAAATCGAGATTGAAAGTGAAGATTGCAACATTTTGGATGGGGTTTAAAAAAATGATGAAGCATTGTGTGAGTGTAGCGTTCAAAAAGGCCACAATGCTGTATTTTCTAGAAAAAACAATAATAAACCGATGGAACACCAAATTAAACCCCAAAGAGGTTCAACCACAGCTTTCAAAGAAACGTAAATGCTACTCACTTCTCTGGCAATGATTCTGGTTCCAACAACGCTCGCCGAAATTCCCGTTGATGGTGGTTTGTTTGCAGGATATCGTCCCCGAGACTGTTCCCGGACAAATGTTCCCGCACTCCAGATCATCTTTGTTTGCCACGATGTAGTTGTCCTCCACAGAGTCCAAGATCTTTGACCAGTCGAGAGTGGACAGATAACAGAGGTTTGGATTCTTCTCGATCCGAACCGCCCCTCGAGTGATGTTGGTCAGGCTGTGCAAACCGATTTCCTTCATCTGGATCATTTCAAACATGACCAGGGCGTAGTTGAAGAACAGGTTGTTCCCGCGGATGACAGTGAGGTTCGGGAAGAGCTTGCCCAGGCTTTCCAGGCCATAAACGCGAAAGATGAGCAGATAGTCGGTGATCATGAGCAGCTTTGGAAAGCTCAAACCATTGAAGTCCTCCGGCGTGGTCTTGAACATCAGCAGGATCTTTAGGTGGCCCTCAATCACTGTACAGTTCTCCAGAACTCCAAGATTGGTTGCATTGTTGCGAATGTCCGTGCTGGGGCAAACTGCAACAGCAGAAAATTAGAACATTTTACACTTTTTTACATTTAAACAAATAAGTACATTTTATTTACATTAAAGTAAATAAAAAAAAACACCCCAAAAGAGTTCGCAACAGTAAATTAAATTTAAAAGTAAGTTATAGACTTGTATAGAATCATTTAAAAATTTCTGCAATGGATACATCACTATTCACTATGACCAGCTATAATTTAGAAGACGCGTTCATGCAAAAATGGTTATAAAAAAACAAGGGTAAACGTAAACTTGAACATATAATGTCCTGACAGACAGGGGGCGGTATGATTGAGAATGAATATGGTTCTGTTAGTGTTTTGGACAATATTCTTGTCACACATGTCAAAATTGTATAATATCCATTGTTAAATGCTTTATTACCTGTGGCCACGTGGTGGCGCTACAATTGGAAGAGAATGTTGCTAACCAAATGTGTTCAAACATTGACAAGTAATATACACTGTGGATTTGAGACCCATCAGACATAGAACGACCAAGTTCTAACTATATCCTGCTTTACAGCGAAATATCGAAATCCAGTAACGAAGATGCCTTTAGATGAGACTGCCAGAGTTTGATGGTGATCACTTTTTTGTTAAAGTAGACATAGAATTGTACTAAATTTTAAAATAAAATTCTAAATAACTCACTTCCTGTCAGTTTTGGAAACTTGCTCCAATAGATTTTTTTTGTAGGGCTTGGCCCTTAACACCAAATTTCAAACACAGCTTGAAATAGCAGCACTAGGTGGCGCTAAACTGTAGATTGTGATATGGATGTGTTCAGACATGGACTCTTAACACGCATGAGCTTGAGCCCTAATAACTTCGATTACCAGAACAAAAATCAATGCCGTCTCTACACTATACAAACCTGGCACCAAACACAGATTTTGTGTCTATCTTTCATCTCTTGTCTACTGCTTTCACGTTAAAGACCTAGATTTAATAATAACATTGTTTATTATTAAATTTGGCCTCTTTCTGAACAAATTGAGCATAAAACTTTCCAGTTACTCTAATGTAAAAACCATCTTCTGGTTGTTCCCGTAAGGGGCTCAATACTGACAATATCGTTTAGTAAAAAATGAAAGGATTTTTTCATATAATCAGGTGCTGGCCTGCAATTTTCATTAAGTTCCATTGTTTACAGACATTTTTCATTTTAAATTCTTATGTTTGAATGGTTCTGAGTAAATATATTAGTGATCAGCAATTGAAAAAAAACACATTAGATTGAAATCCTGGTAATATAATTTTTTTTATCAATTACTGACAGTTTTTCTTTGATATTCATATTTCCTTAAAAATTGGTTATTTCAATACCATCAATTTGATAAAATTGTTGATCGCTAATGATTTATGACAAGAATTTCGATAAGAATTTCCTTCCCAATTAAAATGTTTTCGATTAAGGTTAAAAAAAAAATTTAATTTCACAATTATACTACTGGCTACTAATATAGGCACACACAAATAAATACTTCTTTTTTTCATTCATACCATTGTTGAGGGGTCATGTATTTTGTAATCTGTATAAATGCAAAACATATTAAAAAAATTCTAAATTGTAAATCTTACTTCGCCACTGTTCACTTCCTGTTGACAATCCCACTTAAGCTTTTTGAACAGTTTCTTTAAGAGATTTATTATAAAAATGGGAGCTTAATAACAATAAACAATGCAATACTTTATAGACAACGATTACCCAGAAGCTCTAGCACAAACAGAGCAAAGAAGAGGCGATGCCTTCATGAGAGCCATTCTACCAGCAGCATGAAAGAAGATTATCAACGCTGAATAATGCATCGAGCGTGTCCCCGCGCGCCAGCTTTCTTACTTCATTCATGAGCCACCCTCGCGCTCCGAGAGGAAACACTGAGGCTTCAGTAGCAGAGGAATCCAAACAAGAGGCTTCTGCAAACCAAGAGAATTCAGAGCTGCTTCATTCATACAGAAGGAGCTGCGGGGGAGGGGCTCTTCTCGTTATCGGTTTCGAGAGTTTCTCAAAGATTGTGGATGATGAGGATGACGTATAGGGACAAGACACCAAAGAGGACAGTCCTTCCTCATTTTCATTTTATTTCGCAGAGATGCTAGGATTTACCGTTGCTTTTCAAACCAATGACAATTCACGAAATCTCGTGAGCAACTAGAAAATCGACAAGAGAATATCGACAAATCATGGTTTTCAGGGATGCTACAAAACAGACCACGGATAAACGTTTTTAATCACAGGTTTTAGTTCTTCTAGCAAGTTAAGCGTTCGTCTTCTTTAACTTAGACGACCAGGACTAGAAATCTTACCCCATCCTATAGGGGGCACTAACACTCCAATCCATGCGTAAGGAAAGCTCTGGAATCACCAATCAGAAGCTGCTAAATTGTTTTTATTATAATAACACTCTGCTTGGGGACATGTTTACATCCCACTTCTGTGTCCGTGCCACGTGTAAAATACAACTGTAAAATACTTTTTGTGCATTATTAGCCATTTTAAAACATTTCTTTAAACCTCAGACTGAGGTTTGAGTGTGTGATCTTGTGTTGAGCAGGTGTCGAGAGCACGGATCTTCAAAGCAGACTTTTTCACATTAAATGGCACTCTTGCCTCATCTCATGATGAAGTAGAAGTTTAATTTGAAACAACTTTTATGTTAGGGACTCTCCAATCTAAACCCAAGCTTATCGAGAGTCAGTTGCTTCCCTGAGAGTCGAGTTTCACTGTTACACAAACCCAAACTCTGCAAATTCCCACCTGCCCACCTTCTTTACCTTCAGCCCTATTTTTTACCGTGTCCTCTCCTGCTCAAAAGCCATCACATTGACAGTTTTTGTTATCTCCAGGGGAGTAAAACACCTGGTGTGGTGTTTCCTCCTCTAGCTATTTATTAGTTTCCCACGGACCAGTTTACATTAGTTGCGTCAAGACAAGGCAGTATTGGTCTGAAAGGGGGTTCCTTTCCGCCTTTTTAACCGAGAAGATTTTCAGCTTTTTTAGTTCTTTAATCTCTCTTTTTCCAGTTAAAACTTTGATGTTTATATACAGTTGTGTTCAAAAGTTTACACACCCACAGAAATGTTCTGATTTCTTGGCCATTTTTAAAAAATATGAACGATAACACAAAACCATTTTTCCACTCCTAGTTAGTGGTTGAGTGAAGCCATTTTATGTTGAACAACTGCGTTTACACATTTGAAATCATAAGTATTGATTAAAAGTTTACACACCCTGGTGATTTTGGCACAAAAACTGACACAAAGGGTTCGTGCGGCTGATGAAGGTAACCATCCTCACCTCGAGCTGTTTGCTTGGAATCAATGTTTGTGCTGAAATGGTTTCTGGCTCCTGACAGACCTGTCCCTCTTTCACCCAGTGATGTGGTGACATTTCTGAATTCTGGGAGATTGGGAAAGCTAAAAGCTAAAAAAAAAACAAGATCTCCAAGGAACTGGAAATGCCATCAGTGTTCAAACTCTGGTGAAGAAGCAGAAAGTGAGGGATTCTGGTGAAACCTACAAAGATTCTGCTACAACTTCCACAAAAAATATATAGGGGATGCCAAGAAAAATCTTCAGATTAAATACAGGGCTCTCTTGCGGCTGTTTCAAGGAGCACAATGAGAAGACACTTGAAGAAAAATTGGTTGAATGGTGGAGTTGCCGGAAGAAAGCTATTACTACACAAATGCCAAAAAGCAGCCGCTTACAACAGATCAAGCAGTTCAGAGACAAGCTTCTGTAACGGAGTTATTTGGAACTATGAGACCAAAATATTACTTTTTGGCCAAAACCACGAACTCTACATTTCGAGAGGAGTGTGATGAACGGAGCACCATCCTGATGATGTTTGAGCTACAAAGGCACAGGAAACTTGGTCAAAATTGATGGGAAATGAACGAAGCATGTTATCAAAGGATCCTGGAGGAAACATATGCATCGCCTCCCCAGAACCTGGACATTCCAACACAACATTGATCTAAAACACAAGGCCAAGTCCAGTTGAGTTGGAGGCTTTTTCCCAAGAACAATGGGCTACTTTACAAACAGAAAAGATAAAGAACCTCATCAACAAATACCTCAAGAGACTTCAGGCAGTCATGTTAAAAGGGAATACAAAATATCTAGACTAAACTTTTGAACAGGGTCATTTGGAAAGATTTTGTCATCGTTATGAATTCAAAAGAGTAAACGCAGCTCTTTGAAAATAAATGGCTTCAACCAACCAGTAACCCAGAGCGGGAAATATTTTTTTGAGTTATCATTTTGATTTTCTGAAAACGTTTTATGTAAACTTAAGAGCACAACTGTATATAATGTGCCTGATAAGTCCTTTTCAGAGGCTTCTTCGTGCTTAGGGCTGGTCTATAAATAAAAAAATCGTTGTCACGTGACCCAGATCCATTTCCATCAATATTGGTAATATAAAGTAATGTACCCTTCATTCAAAAACCTCATACTTGTAATATGTGAGCATATTTACTGTACTAAACTTGTTCGTGAATTAAGATTGGGGAAAAAAATAATCATTCATTAATCTTAATCCAATCAAAACGTTCCATTAATCGAGATTTTGTCCGCGTAAATAACAAAAACTTAAACAGAAAGTGGTGTGACCTCGTAATTCATTTCTGAGCATCAAAATACCAAACCTTTTCAGGTTTTAAAATGAAAAACATACATGTTCCTCTGAGATATACTGAATGTAAACAACGTGGCATTTATCGTAGTCACCACGTTTACTTTTAAGTGTGAGAATCCCAACCATGGAGTGCATTGGAGGTTCCTCCCCAGAGCCTGGTTTCCAGCCCTGTTATGGAAGTCTCGTTTCCAGAGGCATTGTCTGTGTGTTTGTGTTCACATAAGAGGCTATTGGCACATCCATTCAAGCGTGTGATCGCTAACCGTCCTGCTCGCCTTACGTCATGGATAGTTCGGCTCATGTTTCAGCTTAAGTGTCCCCGGTTGATTCGCCGTTGGAGGGGAAAATGAGTTTTTAACCATTGCAAGGCCCCTCGTCTCTGGGGTGGACCTCGACCTTTCTGTAAACTCACAAACGGCTCGGCTTTAGTGTCTCAGAAGCCGAGCGCATGGCTCAGACCTACTGAGGAGTTCTGGGTGAAGGCAGCCTTTTGATTCAGGATGAAATAACGCTGGCATGAATCAGGCTTCAGATATGCAGGGATGAAAGCCCGCCTCGATGCTGATTGGCTGCTGGTGTTGAAGTGCATTTTTTTCCTCTGCTTAAATTCTTTCTGAAATTTTAAGGGAGCGTTTTGTTCGAAAGGCTACAATGTGAGGTATTTGCATCACCTCAACTGAGACTAAATTAAAAAAAGTCAGAACCCTACAATCAGGACATTCCCAAAACACCTCAATAGGAAACGTAGATCAAAGCAGTCAAATGTAACCTTGTCTTCTGCAGAGGGAACCCGCTTTACACTTTCTAGAGACAAAAAAAAAAACACAAAATGACTGACTTGTGTAACATTTGATGTCAAATTGAGGATCCACCTACACTAATGGGAACCTCCCAAACACACACACACCCCAAAATAAGCGAGACCCTTTTCAAATTCAGTGATCTTTTCCCCTCTATTGGATTCTACAATTGTACAAAGTTTGTAGTGGATTTGATATTGCTTCACGAATCTCAATCCAGACATAAAATTGAGTAAAACCGAGTTTATTACATCTGGGGAAGTTGGTAGCTGCACTTATGTCCCCACCAAAAGAGTGAAGAGTTATTCGATTTCAATATAACTCAGCTCCATTGGACTTTTGCGAAAGGATTTCAGATTCGCAAAAACTGATATCATCTCGGCACAAACACATCAAGCATTTTCCCATGTTTACAGTTTTATTTCATTATGTAAATGAGTGGAACTGCCCAATATTTGCTGGGGTTCCGTTCTCCTGGCTGCTCCTGCGGCACCAGGCTGAAAGCGGATCTTGGTTGTGTTTTATGGTTATGTTTTTATTTCCCCCCCTGGAGACGTGTCCTTGGAGGTAAACAGGCTGAAGTGCATTTTTGTCAAGCGTTTGCTGCATGCTGGGACCTGTTGCTATGGAAAGATGCTGGTCTTTTATGGTGTTTGCTCAATTATCTTCAGGGACCTGATGTAAGGCCGTGTTTGTGTGTGGAGTCTCGTGGTGGTAACAGCTGAGTTTTGGCAAGAAACTTAAGGCTTGTGAGGCTGAAGGTCTTCAGCTGCTTCGTGTAATGTCGATTTACTTGCTTTTCTAATGGTTTTATCTCGAGTCCGGAGTGAAGTTAAGCTTACAAAGGTGAACTCTTCTGCCTGTTTAAGTCCATTTTTTTGCAAATTGTCCCACTTTTTAATAACTTTCAATACAGTTTGCATTTGTAGCTGCCTCGTGCGAAGTGCAACATGGCGAGATGCTCTACGACACCCCCACTGGAGAGAAGGAATCTTATTGTTGGGGGAAATCAACTCCTTCATTTTTTTTTTACGGCTTGAGCACTGAAGGTGTGTAGAACCCTACAGTACTTGCTAAAGTATTATTGTTTCTATTCTCCTCACTGACCTCTCAAAACCAACTAAGTCTATAATAACTGCAAGAATGTGACAATTACATCACTTTTCACATGACTTTGATGAATTCCAGGATGTAGAGTGATGCTAAATTAGATTGTATCCATTCAAAACAACATTTGAAACAATTATTGTTCCAATTAAACAATTTAAAACTTTTCTAGCTGCTAAGAAACTGCTGATCATAAATATTATCTCTTTAAAACACGCATCTCCATTCGCACAAGTTCTCCACGTTCACACCATTTTACTAAAAGCACTCGTACGAGTTCATAAAAGGTCGTTATTGTTCATTGTTAGCAAAGCGTCTGCTCTTCCGAGGCCTGTTGAGTCTTCCACCTCTGGTGAATACGTCTATCCGAATGAAAAAACCAAATAGTCTGGATGCCAGACCCATCTGGTTTTGGAGCGGTGCACTCAGAGGAACATAACTCTTCTGTCGGAAACGGCGTCCCCGTTGACCCGAGGCTCTGATCGCTGCTTTTAGAAGCACTAGGAAGTGTGTCCTTGTCTCTCACGAGTGTTAATGGGGGCAAAAGCCCTTCAGAGAGCTCATAATCCCGAATGGCTTGTGATACTTGAGGGGCTTGCACATCTCAAAAAGCTTCAGGTATTTAAGAGAGAGTTTGTGCATCATTTCAGTGATTTCTGATGGACCCAGTGGCTTTTCTTTTGAGCCAGACTGATTTTGTTTCCGGTGTTTAGGCTACAAGCATTTTCTGCCGGCCAAACGCTAGCCTAAATAAAAAGCCATTCATTCCATTGCTCCAGTCGTGGATAAATTGCATGTTTTGAAGGACAAAGGGTGGAATGTTGTGAACATTTATGCCATTTTATGGTCATTTATGCACATTCTGCCATATCATGACACTTCACAAATTCACAGGTTTGAAATTCTTCAATACGGAATGCAATCGCACAAAACCTAAATTTACCCTCTTACTTTCTGGGGTATTTTAGAAATTATTTTTCTTTATCTACTCAAAAAGCTTCTTTTATTCACAAGCTACACATTGAAAAGGAAAGGCGTTTTTAAATTCACACTATTGAGTTAAAAAAAAAACACAATGACAAAGCAGCCAATAAGATTCTAGGAAAATCACCATTTTACGTATTCTAACTATTTAGCAAATTGCATTTTTACTATACAAACCAACCAATCTCCCGTTTCAAAAGAACATCAAGAAACCCAGTGTGAGCTTTCTATAAATTTACACAAGGAAAACTCCATGCATTGATTATTTCTTAGCCGTAGCCTTTATAGATTTTTCTTTGAACCGAAAGGACAGTGGAGAGTGACAGGAAATGAGTATCAGAAAGAGAGAATTGGGCGGAATGGGAAAGACAACGGGGATCTGCCGGGATAACGCCTGGAAAAGATCTGATATGTTTTTGTATATATGGTTTCATAAGAAACTATGTTAAAATTATACTTAACATAAATACATCACATTTGTAAAAGATGACCACTGCTTCAGGTTGGTCTAAAGTGGACTTCCCAAAACAAACAGGGAGCGGCGTTTTCATAACCAGGGGAACGGAGCGACTGCTTCAGGTCAATCACAACATGCAAAACTATTGTAGCTACAATGACGTTTTATTAAGTATAAAGCCATGTGATTGGTCTCATAGCACTTGCTTCAGCATGCTGAGAAATATTGCTCAAAGTAAACTAGTGCAACTGCTCCGGAGCATGGTGTGTGCGCGTGAGTGCGTGTGTGTACACACAGGGAAGTGTAAAGGGGATTATTACAATGTTTGGCTGCATCAACCTCTAAGCTCCTTACTGCCATACCATGCGAAACACACAATCCCATCAGCCTTCCGCCAACCCCGCTGAAAAAAATAGCTCAGAAAACCACAGCAAACACTGATCAGCTGAGCGCTGAAAAGCGCTGATGGGCGATGTGTCTCTGGAAACCCTGGGGAAGATGTGGTGCTTTAATGGGCTGTTCTGTAGACCACCAACTCACACTGACAGCTGCTGGGTGATGGCCCACAACCAACTATAAAACCAAGGGCTCTGTCAGACTTACAGAGGGAAAACCAAAACTTGAATCAAGAAAAGAAAATCTTAAAGACTGGTACAGGCTTCTGGATAGTACTGTAGTGACGAGCTATCAGCGTTGCCATAGGAACACAACATCCACAATCGGCAAACCCATCAGGATGTAGCTGAGAGAGTGACATCCAGCAATGAGTCTACCTGAAACGTGTTGATCCCTTCCACAGATTCCAGACGCTTTTCCTCAGAATTGTTTTGTACTAGCACGGCTTTGTGTGAATTTGGGGACTTTCCATCACGATTCTGTACCTTTTAGCTAAACCTGATTCATCCTGATTTGTATAAAAGAGTGATACAACACCCTGTTGATCTATGACTGGTCAGTTTTTCACCTCACTAATTCTTGGTCTTCCTGCCACCATCCATCTCAGCATTGTAAACCACACTGTAAAAAAAGGCCATTTCCTCAATGGTCATGGACTTCGCCTCAATGTTGTCTCCATTTATTTTTATTTTTTTGCTCTTGAGATTTTGTCCCATTCTCTATGATTTAGCAATGATGTAGCGGCGTGACAAGCCAACTACAGGAAGTCAGCAGAAACCCAGAGGTAGAGGTAGAGAGTAGTCATACTAACCCAAAATCTGGTGTAAAAGCACCATCTGTCTCCCTGCCTCCAATCTCTACTTGCCTCCCTCACTTCCCTCAAGAACTAGACCCTGGATGGCCCTTATACTGGGTTATTTCTTTTTGGGCATTGAACTGGTCTCCTGCGCAGTGGATTTCCCCTGCGAGCAATTGATCACTTAATTAATCTATAACAACTTAACCTCGAAGACAACTTGACCTCTCACGTTTTGAAGCATTTCCTATAGCTAATCTCAATATAAATAAATGACGAGACAAGGAATGTGGTTTAATTAGGCTATGATTCGAGAGAAAAATGTTTAAAAAAATGACTTGAGTCAGTTTTTTCTTGGCCCAAGTTGAGTGGACATATTACATTACACTGACTAGATTGTCTCTAACTTTTTAATGTATAGTTGAAGATTATTTTCAAGTTTAGTCCAGATCCAAAAAGACTGATGTTGACAGGATGACCTCATCAACTAAATGCTACAAGAATCAAATGAGATATTTGCTTCTTTGTATAAAAATGGATATGATTAACTTTATAAGTAGTACCACATTTAGAACGTTCCAGTGGGGGGCAGTCTGCAGCGTTAGTCGATGAAGCGTCTCACATAACACATCCAACTTTTCTGGCCTCGATTCTCCAAGTTCTGACGGCGATAACAAACGCAACACTTGCTAAGTGTCATCAAGCCATTACTCCGCAATATTTCAGAGTACTGGAACCCAACTTGATGGATGTTGTTAAGGCCAAGACATGATAATGTCTGCAAAGTTTCAACACAGTGCCCCCTTGTGGGCTGGAGATATGGAAAATTGGCTATTTGTGCTTACGTTTTACACGTTTTTTTTTTTTATTTTATACATATGAGAGTCAAATAATTTATCTTCAAGATACCTTCAAAAAAAAGTTAGCATTCATTCATCTTCTAACTCACTTATTCCCTTTCGGGGGTCTGCCGGTGCCCATCTCCAACACACATATGGCAAGAGGCGGGGGTACACCCTGGACATGTTGCTAATCCATCAAAGGCACCAAATTCAAATATTGATAATTACTTTTGCTAGCCTATGGTCGAAATTCGGGTCTTGACTTTCCCTGGATACCTTCAAGAAAATAGCAACTGTGTGTCTCGTTTAATGTACGACAAATATGTTGACTTTTAATTTGATCCCTGGCAAAAGTTTAAAATATTGGCACCAAACTTGGTGTGAATCCCAAGAAAGTGAACTCAATTAATTTCATGATCTGATCTATGTTGAAAGCTTGATCGCCAGAGCAAATGTAGTTAAGAAAATAATTTCTAGATTATCGTATCCGAAGGACACATTCTTTTAAAAGAGCTACCACCATTGATATCATATTATATTTTCAGATTTGTTCCAAATTTAAATTCTGAAAAAATTCTAACCATTTATTTAATTGTTTAAAGTATTAATGACAAAAGTGTGTCGGCTGATTTTTCCTTCTAAAATATTGGCCCTGTCTCACTGCTTTTCAGAGTTATTCATTGTCATGTCTGTCTTTTCCTGTGCATTAAATTGACTTTTTATCCAGTACCTGTGCTATACAAAGAGTAAATGTGCTATACAAACTTGCCACGGTTCCATTTCCATCAACCGGTTAGCAACCACTTGAAAAATAATTATTGTTGGCAAAAAAAAAACCACACAAATAAGTTCACGCTGCTTCTCTCTTGTGTTCACCGCGAGAGTAAAACAGATAAAGCAATCCAACATAAAGACTCTAAACTCAATCCTGTTAAAGGAGTAAAGAGCTAGGCTTCCACACAAGATTAGCAGAACAACAAAAGCTTGAACAGCTTGCTGATCTAATTCTTCATCTTCAGCTTTGTCTCCTAATGCAGCCAGGCTCAAGGAAAGGAGATTTCCAGCCGAGAAAAGAGCCAAGCAACAGATTGTTTCATGAGCAAACTTCACGAGTGACTTTTTAACCCTGAATTAAAACTAATGAGCAGCAATCAAAATAAACAGACTTCGACTTGGCAAACAGCTCCAAGACAAAATAAGCTCTTTATGCGTCTATAAAAGTGTTTTCCTTTATTGGAATTAAATCTGAACATTCTGAACAAAAAAAAAATGAAAATGCCAAATTTTTGTATTATTTACAGAAAGAAAACAGCCACAATGGCATTTCTTAACTAAAATCTAGTCAAAATTTTAAAAAAAAGAAAGATTTTTGCAGAAAAGGAAGAAAAACAAACCAGACCAAACCAAACTTTAATTCGCCCTGCGATGAACTGCCGACCTGTCCAGGGTGTCCCCCGCCACTCAGCCGAGAGCAGCAGACCACTGTGACCCCGAAAGGGAACCAGTGGGAATGAAGAAGAATGAAAAAAAAAATAATAATTTTTTTATTATTTTAATAATTTGAATAAATAATCCCCCGTCCGCTTCTCGATTCCATTACCTCAACGAGAATTTATTAACGCTGATTAGTTTCATGATGATAACCACATTGAAAGCTTTGTTGGCAGACTAAATGTGTCCAGACAAAAATTTGTTTTAAAATTTATTTTATACAAAATTTTTTACGCTTGACTTGAAGAAAATAAAACTTTTAGAATAAAAACTCACTTTGATTCAAATGGAAAATTGTTTTAAATGTAAAAAAAATTAGATAACTATATTATAAAAAGATTACTATATTATAAAAAGCAGGAATTAATGATGATAAATAACCAAAGCATATTATAATAGTTGCATTTTGGGAACCTTATTTTTAGTAAAACAATATACTTCCATGTTCACATAGCCCTAAACTATTTCAACTTTATATATTGCTTGTCCAGAAAGACCTAAGCTTATAAAATTGATTTTAAACACCATTTGTCTGTGACTTGACTAACAGAACATATAAATTATAAAATAAAAACTCAGTTTCAAATGTTAAATGGCATAAGTTTATAATGAGCAAAAAATGAAAGATTTGCTTCAATATATTAAGATAATAATGATAAAAAATGATAAAACAAGGCTTGTTTGTTTCATTTTGAGAACCTCACAAAGTTTTATGAGCTAAAACAATTCTAAATAGTGCGTACACTTTTTATTTGTAAAAGCAAAAGCATTTTTTCAGTAAACATCAACATAAAAAGTAAACATATACCCTTGTCCATGTGCACATAGCCCTAAACTGTTTCAACTTAAGTTATTTTTAGTTACAAGTTCAGGTTGGAACCTTCTGAATTGTGCAAACGTGTCGTTGAATAAGTTTCATTAACACAAGCGAAATCTTTATCGTTGGTGACTTTTCCCAGTTAACAGCACATCTCAAAACTCCACAGCTTTAACATTACCAGAGTCTCCAAGTCCAGGATAAAATGGTAAAAGTTCTGATTTCTTGGGCATTTTCAGAAAACATGAACGATAATGAAACTTTATTTTTTAACTCAACACAAAACCGAGGACAAACCGCCTTTCCTGCCTCAGAGCGACGCTAGCTGATGCTGCATTGCTAGCATGGTTTGAGGGGGACATCATTGACAGATAAAGCCACATGGATCCAAACAGCAGCCGGATCACCGTCACATCAGATTTTTCAGGCATGTTGTAAGAGACGTCGACCTCATTCGTGGCTCCCACGACCCAAAATGGCATCAATGAAAGCAAACAAACCTCACAGACTCTTTCGTCAATGAATATTGAGTGGAGGCGTGAGTACGGACTGAACCAGCCCTCAGGAACATGAAGCGCACACATCGTAAGCAACACTTCAGTGTTATCTTGGGTGACGGATCCGTTTTTGAACCCAAAGAAGAACTGTGGGAAACACACTCAGACACCCCCAATGAATCGAAGCCTGTGAAAATGCACTGGTATCCAGTGGGGAAAAAAAAGGCAAGGCCACCCCTCCCCTTGAGACTCAAAGAGCTGGAGCCAGGGCTCATTAGTAATGTAGTGACAATGTTACTGGCTATTACGGTATTACTAATGTGGGGGCAATGTTGCACCGGAACAGTGATGGTGATAACGAATGGTGGACTTTAGAGTGATGAGTGGGGGCAAAGAAAACATTACAGCCTTTTTTTTTGTTACTTTTACTGTTTACTGTCTGTTCATGTTACATGTTTGGCTGTTAACTTTTACACAGTTGATATAAAATATTTTACAACAGTATTTGGTTCAGAATCTTTTTTTTCTGGATTTTCCTCTTTAAAAATTGGGTGCGTCTTATGTGCCGGTGCGTCTTATGAGCCGAAAAATACGGTAAATTGAATTTGAGTTTAATTAAAATTAAATTATTAAAAAATTAATACAGAGATTTATTATGTGTTTAGTTTAATTACGTGGACAGATTACTCATTATTATCGTAAGGCGACAGGCGCCTTTTATCTTTTTTATTATGCCAATATTTTGGACCTTTTCAACTCAACAACACTTTGAGTCATCAGACTTAAATACACATGAAATCACTAATTGAGGAATTATTTAGCATATTTCAGCGATTTTATATACATTTATTTTCAAAAGCATTGAAAGTATTTGTATAATCATTTGTTCAACTGCTCTGATAAAAGAATACATTTATGTGAATGACATTTTATTTGTCATTACAAATGTGTTATATGAGTATATCTTTTACTTCTAGATGAACATGTTTTTAGTTTTGAAATATATCACATAAAATGTTTATGTTCTTATTTTTTTTAAAAGGTGCTTAAAAACACTAGGAAATGCCAGAGGGTGCTTTTTCCAGCTCGTGTAAATCCAATTTCTGCCCAAATCTCTATGTTAAGGGAAATCTGGTGGTCTGGTAAGTCATGGGGATTTTTAACTTGACTGCAATTATGAGAATAACTCATGATACTGCGCTTGTTTCTATTAAACAAAGCCATTTGGCACTTGTTTTGCCACTCAGTTTATGTGCATGGGGCGTGGCCCAGTGAGAAAGTGCCATTAATGCAATACCGCTACAGCTATGCTGGTAAAAGGGTCTATCCTAAAATAAAATGCTTTGCAGAACTGGAAAGACTGAAATGAGACATGGTGTAGAAGCTGTATAATAATATGGTAGTGACGTCTATGTAAATGTGGATGTAAATGTAAATTTATGGCACTTACCAGTTGACACAATATATGAATTGCTTCATTTAAATTTACAAATTCATGTTAACTTTGTTTATAAACACTTTGTTTGTGGTTTTGTTTAAATATTTATAAATAAATTACTGGGAGGTAATAACGTACCTGATGGTTGGACAAAAACACCTATACTATCGAATGACGGGGCCACATTCTTCCACATTTATGAAAGATTAGCTTCTTCAATTAGGAATTGTTAGATAATACATCATAATTAATTGACTGGAAGAGAAGCAATATAAGATAATCCAGCTCTAATGGGATCTGGGAATCTTCTTAGGGCCTCGACTTGTTTACACGCTCCCAAATCGAACGTGACGAACGTGCGTAAGCGCCACTGGAATCCAAGCGTGCGCGTGCTCGTGAATCCCGCCAGTCACGAGCGCTAATCTGGCCTTCGAGCTGACGCACAGAGCGCCTGGCATTGGACGAGTCCATTTGGAGAAAAGTGGGGGGAGAATTGTTTGAATTCGGCGTTTTAACTTGTAAAATATATGGGTTAGAACTCAAACAACTCCAAAGCACATTTATAATAAAATAATTAACGTTGCATTGTTTGAGAATCACTCTTAAACAAAAGAGTGTCCAAATTAAAACAAACAATTCCCAAGTTTCCCCTCGACAACAATTGTCGACTCTGCGAAGTCTACATTGAGTAAATTCCACAAGTCCTCTCTCAGTAGTAAACTGCAATATGGCAAAAAACAACAAGAGCAAATAAGAAATGTTTGTACAAATAGTAATTTCACTTACTTTCTCCGTGAATGGATCCGCATTGGAACACGATGTAGGCGATAGTGACCAAAACAACCGCAGATGTGTCTAGCCGCATTATGTCTGGCAACACGTTTTAACCTGGGAAATTAAGTCCGCCTCTGATATAATCAAAAATAAATAGAAAATAATAGTGTTCACTCTAGAAACAAGTAAAAATAGGAAGAAGATTGAGACCCCCAATAAGGGGACCCAAGGGTCCAACGTGGGTCAGATCAAGACAGGTAGTGTTGTTTCCAAAATAAGGGTGAAATAATGTTAAATAACACGAACTTGCACCCTGGTGAAAAATAAACGAATAAAAGAATGATTTTTCGTATGCATCCTTGCTTTCAGGTGATCATGCATGAAAAAGGTCTTCCATGGAATCGATCCTTCACTTCTAGGAATGGGGTACCCATAAGGGTAGAGTGCATTTCAACTTTTTCATGTCTTTGTTTTAGTTTACGAATGTAATGTTGTGTTCAAACAGGGAAGAAAAATCAGGTTCACAAAACAGCATTAGTCTAATGCTTCCAAATGTCCAAAGATATTCCAGAGTCTCTGCTGGTTCATGCAAAACATAGACGTTACTCCACAGGTCCCTTCATGTGTTGCCAGATTGTCCCATCGTAGTAGAATGGGCATCTCCTCATACACACGAACACATGCATGAAGCAGAACGCTGCCCCGGCTCTTCTGCTCTCGGATATAAGCACGGTTCAATAAAAGAAAACATCCACGCACATCGGTGAATCCAAAAGCCGAACAAAACAGAGATATTCCCGTAAAACCCGTGCTTCCAGCACAATGCTGCCGAAACGCGTGTGCGTGAGTGCGTCACGGCCGCGTAGCGTTTAATCCTCCAAGTCCATATCCAACCGGGCATTAAATCACACCGCAGCGTCCACGAGAGCCCTGTGGGCGGTTCGGGCGAACGTTTCGGCGTGGGAACGGGCTGAAAGAGTAAAAACTTGTCTCGTGTTGTCGGCGGTTGTGTCTCCGCACTCTCTCGCGCTGTGTCTGTGTGAGTCTCCACCAGTAAACAAGAGCTGTCCGTCAGCTGGGGCAGAGCAGCGGGGACACGGAAAACCTGGAGCGGAGCGCGAGGATCGTGCGGTGGAATGGAGTCTGGAACTCCGCGGAAAGAAAGAAGCGAGGGTTTAAGGCATTTTAGCTGCGATAAGCACGCCTTTAGTTTATTTTAAGGCCCGGCAATGTGTTTATTGAGTTAATTTGTTGGAGTAAAATAAATCATTATACTATACTTCTGATTCAATACTGGGAGAAAAGTAATGGCAGCACTGAAGTTCAGACACTGGGCGAGGACATCCGGCTGCAAACCAAACTGGTCTTGAGCAAATAAATGTTCATTAAACCATTATCAATTTTGTAGACAAAAAAGTTTTCCATAATTCGAAACAAGGAGTTTTCACGGACGAATAGGAAACAATAACTCAATAAAAAATTACTGTAAAATGATTAAAACCCTGATAATTTCCTCAACTAATTAAAAACAACTAAAGGCGATTGAGCAAAGTTTATTTTAAATCCAATCAGAATTTATTTTGGTCACTTGGATTCATACAATTTATCAATGAAGTCATCAGGAATAGCAAAGAAAGCAGTCCTACATGCCTCCCAGAGTTCATTAACATTCTTTTTTTTCATCTTCCATGCATCCTCTTTCATCCTACCCCAGACATGCTCAGTGATATTCATGCCTTGTGGATGGGCTGGCCAATCCTGGAGCATCTTGTTCATCTTTGCCTTGAGGAACATTGATGTGGAGCATCCTGCTGCAGAATTTGGCCTCTTTAATTTGACTTCCAACTTGTAGATCCCCCTCACACCCCATACAGGATGTAACACCAGACCATGATTTTCCAACTTTTTTCCGAGCACATTTGTTTGCATTAGGCAATGAGAAAAGTCAGTTTTTAAAGATTGTACAGCACACAATGAAACGCATAAGCAAATGTCAAGCGTCTCCCAACAAACATTGCTTGAGCAAATATAGACTTGACGTTTGGTTACCTGCATCCAGAGATCAATATCCAGAGATTTTAGCCTGTGGGTTATTGCCTGCATCATGAGAAGGAATGGATCTGAAGTCATGCACATAACGGATTGAGCTGGAGTATTTATCCTGGTGTATTTTGTAATCATTTTGGAAGGTTTGGTGGCTTTGTGCAGGGCTGAGAGTCCAGCACAGAACAGGTTGTTTACCACAGAGAGCCAACAATGAGAAACAGGTGAGCAAGCAGCTTCCTGTGCGTCTGTTCACATCAGAGTTTACAGGAGGGCTGATCTTCCACACTCGTGTCCTGGAGGAGAAGCATTAAAATTACAGTCAGGATCAAAGCGGACATGAGTTTCGTTCCCACACTGCTCTTCCTGCTCAGACAAGCTGCAACAAATCAAGCCCCTGTATAACAAACCCACTCCAAAACCAACTTTACATGTTAAATGACTCTGCTGTAACGTGTTAAATGTTACACTGCTTCAGAGTTCTCCGGTAGACACTCTATTGTTTAAAATAGATGGGTAAATTTGTAAACAAACTTTGATGTTGGCTTGCAAAAGTGCTATTTACAAGTCAAATGTTCCTAATGTCAATATGAGTAACATAAACCAAACCCCACGACCTCTATTTCCCTAAGCTGAGATAGAGGTATGCTAAATTGGTTTTTAGGGTAAACAGTCTGGTTGCTATGAAGGGTTCTGTGACATAGAGTTCCATGTGTCATTTTGAGTGAAACAAACCAACCCCCATGCCAATATGATTTTCCTACGCTGAGATAAATATATGCTAAATTGGTTGCTATGGTAAATAGTCTCGTTGCTATGGCAACACTTTTTATACAAACCTTTATACAAAAGAGATGCTTTGTTGTTGCTGTGCTCAGTCGCACCGAAACTAGAATCAAAATTAGTAGCGTAATTTTCTTCCTCAACGCACTTTGGTAACAGTTTGGACCCATTCTAAACCTCATACACAGCTGTTTCTGCCTCAGTTAATGACTGGGTTTCAAACAACACACTGGTGATTAATACACGTGACCATAATCCTACAAAATCCCTGACTTTGCGAAAGTGTGCTGGTAAAAAAAACAAACATGAATTAGATTTTTCATATTGATAATAATAATAATAGATAAAAAACAAACAAACAATCATTATTTATATTTTGTTCACTTTTCAGACCTCTTCAATCAAGACCAGCTTCCTTTGTTTGTTTATAAATGGCCAGTAAACCTCCAGAGGGTTTTGTGAGAACATTCGTGGTTAATTCCATGGGGGCTGATCACCCCTGAAGCTCTGATCATAGAAACCCACTCGGTCCGTCGTGACGGTTCAGCATTTTACCAGTTTTTGTACCTAGCAAAAGCCTGCCAAGGTCACGGTTAAACCTCTCCAGCAGAGGAGGGTGTATTATGTCTTAATCTCAGAAAACTTGAGAAGTTTCCAGGAACAGCACCTGCTGGTTCCCCTGCGGGCGGGCTGGGGTTGTTTTAACGGCTTCACCTCAGCTACACACAGAGATCCAGATCAACGCTCTCCTGGTCAGGAACGAAAGAAAACATGCAGCTGCTTTATAATTTTGCTGGATTTACGTGCTTCGGAAAACTAGGTCTTTTGGGTCCCCAGGAGTCATTAAGAACGTGATGGCAAACAAAATAAACTTCAGTGTTGTTAAAAAACTTTGATTTAAAATAAAAAAATAAATTTGCTGATGTGAGCCATTTGTTACACTAAAACCACTCAAATGATTTGCAAAATGGCTTTAGAGAAAATTTCAGCTTTTTTTCTTTCATTTCAGTTTCTTTCAGCTTGTTTACAATTAAATTGGGTGATTTTTTTAATGACAGGATTCATAGTAAGTGTTCAGACAGGTGTGAACAAATGCAGTAAACACGCATGTCTAGGGCAGGATGAAAGAGGAAGCATGGAGGACGAAACCAAAATAAATACTGATGAACTCTGTGGGGCACACAAGTCTGCTTTCTTTGCAAATTCTGTCATACAAGATAATACATTTGTGTATAGGCCAAAAAACAAAATAAACTTATTTCTTTCAGTGCATGAAACATAATTTGAAAGGTTTTAGCTTTTCATATGAGCTATTTCAAACCTGAATAATTAATTCAGGTGTTTCTACAAAATAGATAAGCGACAAGACGTTTGTCGGGGATGGTACTGGAAGATAAACATTTTTCAAAGTATTCTTTGGCACAGCATTCCAAATGCTTATTTGTTGATCGTGTAGAATCATACATTTAATTGCAAATAATTATGTTTTTCTTCCAAACCAGAAACGTTGCCAGCCTCAAAATGAACTTGACGCAAATGCACTCAGCAAACAGACGTGTTTTTATTGGAAGGCATACAGATTTCCTGTAATTTACTGGTTCGTTTGTTTAAAAAGAACATGTACATCAAGCAAAATTGATTAAAAAAAGACAATATTCACATCTATTGAAAGACTGGTGCCTGACCTTTTTTCATTGTTCCTTGCCCGACACATTTCTACGATCTGATTATTGCAGGCACTTACATCTGGAATCTGATAAAAATGACTTGATATGCATTTTCTCTTGCTAAGACTCCAACTAATATAATAAACATAGCGCTTTTCTTCATTTAACCTCAAATCACATCAGCTCCCTCCCCCATCTGAACCTCCACACATCACAACAGACAACACAAACACATTTAGCAGCTAAATGGGGTTCTTTCTCTCTTCCGTTGGTAGCAATACTTCCTGAAATCTTCCACTTTACTACGAGCAAACCAAAGAAGACATTTTTTAATCTTATTCCTCTTCCCATTCCGACAGTGTCAAAAGGCAGTCCGTTGCAGCAAAGTTATGACATTTTGTGCAATGGTAAAGGAGAGGCTGAACCTTTCACTAGAAAAACTTGGGAGTCTCTAATTCAAATTCAAACACTAAAAAATGGAAGAAAAAGTCTTGACGCTTGAGAACAAGATGAATGCATCCCTCCTCTAGCTGCAGAGGCGATAATTCCTCAATATTTTCATTTATTGACACCAAACTTGGTGCAAGTAATAACTGCTACGATCCAAGGTTGCATGCAGTTTAAGTGCAGTGCCCCCTAGTGGTCCAGAGAGTTGAAAACAATAGTCTGATGAGATCCAAAATCATAAAATTTATCTTTTATGTTTTTTACTGCCAGCCATTTTGAATTTTGTGATCAATTTAACATAAAATGACGAACACTGTTATACACATTTGACGCCATGCTTGGAGGTTTTAATCCGGCACCACCAAGTGCTCAAATTTGCGAAAACTGCCAACTTTTGCTAACTTTAGCTTATCGTTATAAACAGAGACCAATAGCCAAAAACATAGATACCAACTTTACCACAGTTGTCTGAACTTCCTGTCGGCCATATTGAATCAGGTGAAAACCTACTTTCTAGAATCCCTCAAAGATCGAGTCAGAACACACTCAGAAAGTTATGGATGTTGATGGAGGTTACCGTTTTGATTGATGCCATTATTATGAATTCAGTAAAATCGTCACAGGTTGAATTCGAAGCTCTGTCTCTGCAACTTTTTCACATTTTAGCTCCAAACTTGGTGCGAGTCATCAGTACCGAATGCTGACACCATAACTTGGAAACAGCACCACCAAATGGTTAAAAAGTTACATACATTTGAAACACTCAAACCATTTGAATTTAATTACTAAAATAATATTTTTATTAATAAAAAAAACATAAAATGTACAAAAAAAAACCAGTTTGAAATATCGCTTGTAGTTCTGCTTTTGTTTTCATAAATGAACCAGAATGTTTAAGCACTGATGAAATTTGTCTTTGTAACTTTTATTTGAGCCCATTGCTGTTGTGCACTACTCTACTTAAACAATGGTTTTATTCAGATATTAACATAGACATCACAGTGACGTGCAGGAAACGTGGCCTTCTGTGCGAATGACCAACGATTGGCTGAAGTATTAAGGCTGTCGATTATTATATTTAGTGTCTCTCTTGGGTTCACATAAATTACTCCTAGTTGTTCCCCAAGCATCATCTGAGCCGCGGGAAGAGTCTTATGAAGAGGATCATGCTGATGAAGGTGAACGACACAACGATCAGCATCAACCAGAGGAACCAGTTCACCGATTTCTTGGCGTGTTGCTCTAGACGATCCGACTCGGTCTTCAGCTTCTCGAAGTTTACATCCGCCTGACGCATCGAATGAGACAAAGTCTAGAAACAGAATAAATGGTAACATTTTAGAAATCACCTTTCATCGTATTTGGGCAGTCCGTAGAATGCCGTCTGTGAAAATTGGTTCGAGCAGTCAATCGCACAATAGTATCTTCAGAATATGCGTTTGCCTCTGAGTACCGCGACGCCATATTGAACACAATCTATATTCCATGTTGAAAATGTGTTTGGAGTAATCAGCAATACACTGTCACCCTCTAGTGGCCACACAATTAATAACGCCAGTCTACTACGAACCTGGTTGTCCTGTTTGATGATGTTCTGAGCAGCGAGCGTGTTGTTCTTCAGGTTACGAGCGAGGTTCAACATGTCGTCAGCCAGTTTCTCTTGCAAACTGTGATGGTGCTGCAGGATGGAATCCAGCTCCGCTGCTGACTGTCGCTCGTCCATGGGAAGACCTCTGGAGGGAACACAGAAAAACTCACTCGGTGCTGCACCACGAACCAAAACCTGATGAGAGAAGCACCTACTTTCTCTGTCTGAGATTGTTGTCGAAGAAACCTGAACACAAGGAGCCGTCCATCACTGATCTGTGCTGCAGTTTCTCAACGTTTACATAGACATTTCAATAACTCTTACCTGAATTAGAAACACCCTGTTAGGGGGAAGGAAGAAATGTCAGTAAAAGTAACTAAACGACTAGGTGGAATTTTTGGTAACCCAACCCACAAATATCTTTTATTTACGATTATAAGGTTAAAAGTGTAGTAAAAGCATCATACAGTGCTCAGAAGCTCCTTCCTCATCTCTCCAGCACAGCGCGCTTTGCTCTGGATGTGCACAGTTTTACTGGCCGGCATCCGCTCGCTGGCTACCGTCGGCATCCGTCCTGGAGCCAGGAACTGATTGGCTAAAGACTTCTCAGCTGGAGACGGCTGAAACAAACAACATTTATTCTCCCGAAATATGTGTAACAGAGACAGTTTTAAAATAATAGCATTTAAAACAATAGTTGTATTGTTTGTAATTGTCATTAGTAAATCTCTTTTGCTTGAAACAGCCTTCAGTTGCCTGCTGTAATAAAGTCTCAAGCCCATTCTTGTTGAGCAGATCGAGCACGTTCCACTAGATTTGGTGTTCTGGTGCAAACTTTGGACATTATGGAATCAAGTCTAGGCTTTGAGCAGGAAAATCAAATTCACTCACTTTGAAGCTATTTCTTCAGTAGAAGTGAGTTGTGCTTTGGGTCATTGTCACGCCGGAAGACAAAACTTCAACCCATCCCTTCAATCAAAACCTACTGAAAATATTCCATTTCCATGTTTCTTTCAGCCCTGGTTTCCCAGTAACAAACGGACAAACATCTCCACAGCATCATACTCCCACCACCATGAAAACAAGTGTTCCTGGGATTGAACACCTCTCCCTTCTTTTCTCTTTCCTTTCCTTTCCTAACATGCATTGGAAATACATCCAATGCATGTTATTTCAGTCGTTGTTTTGCAAGATAATAATCACCAGATGCTATTTAAAGGTTTAGGCATGCAAATGACTTTAAACTAGCAAATCATCGGACGACAGCAGATCCTTCTACAGCCAAATCAAAATAATAATTTTTGAGGGGGATTATAATATTGACCTGTTTACGTTTTTTTTAATCTTCAACAAATGCTATTCCAAGACATAATTTAAGAGCTTTATCAAAGGGCCAGTCTGTCATAGTCAGGTAACACATGTGTTTACAATCACATAAATAGTTTTAATATCAGCAAATGATTTTCTTAGTGATGTGTTATTTTAAATCATACCAGTTTCTCAGCCTCCAGAAGCCCCTTGAGGAAATCCACCTTGCGGTTGTAGTCGGTGAGGATTTCTGCGGTGGGTTTGCTGAATAAAATCAATCAATCAATCAATCAATCAATCAATACAAACATTTATTATCTGTATTCCAAGAGCTGTATTCCAATTATCTGTATTCCAAAACTAACACATCACTCAGAGACTCTGCTGTTTTTAGCTAAACGTCGGATTGAGGATCCGATTAAAAAAAATAATTATTACCTGGGACTCTTCTTTAGAGCAACGAGCATCTCCTCGAGAGCACCAACGTACTTTAAAGACAAAATAACTGTTTAAATGTGTCTTTTTGCAAAATAAATCAATAATAACGTCTTGTGAGTATTTATGAAGGTACAAAGCAAAAAAGACAGTGCCCATCACATATTGTATGACATGGCACGACAACAAAAATACGTAGTCGCTGATTTCTTTCAGAAAATATATAATTACTTGGATATATTTAAAACAACGCTTGTAAATAATATCCATTTCTTTCACCTTCTCGAGTCTCCATTCTGTTTCTGATCTTTTCTCTGACGCCAGAGACTCGCAACGCGATAATAACCGGATAAAATTAATCTCCAGTCTGGACGTGGCCATAGTTGACACTTAGAGCGGAAGTAGACAAAATAAGAGTCCTTTACGGCGAAAGGAAACGTTTGCGGAGGCCAAACGGCAATAATAATAATAGTAATAATAAAGTAATAAATAAATAAATACGAATAAAAAATACAAATAAACACGGAAGCTATACGTAAAAAAATTGATAATAATAATAATAATAATAATAATAATAATAATAATAATAATAATAATAATAATATAGTAATAATAATGACACATATGTGATAATCTCTCATATACAAATAATTATAAAAGTAAATTGTAGTTTACTTCTAATAATTGATCCAGCTCTAGTTCTCGAACAAGCTGGTTTAAGTTCATCAAATCTGTTTTGAAACTAACTTTGAACTGTTATCAACAAGCCTTGTAGGTTTGGGCCCATTGTCCTGATGCCAATCAAACACCTTTCTGGTGGTATTGCATGTTGTAAAAGTAAAATTGAGCCCCATATTTTCAAGGAACCTCCTCCATGCTTGGCTTTTGTTTCACTTTTCAACCCTTTCATGAACAAACTGCAGTTGCTCTGTTTTTGTGCATATTTGAAACGCTTGGCATTGTATATATTTTTTAGTTGTACACATTACAGGAAAGCTGTTTATGAACATTTATCAGAAGATCTGGATGAATCTGCAATCTGATGTAAACCAAACAGGAACAGTAGCCCAGCAAACCTAAAATAAACTGTATTGTGACTTTGTATTTTTATTCTTTTGTACATATATGGCCATGCACTGCAGTGCACCAATCTAAACTTCCCTCTCATTATTTCTTCACTCACTGAATGTTTTCTGAAGCTGAGAAATATCACTTCCTCTATTATTTGTCCTAACTGCCACACCACAACTTGACTCCAGATGAATCTTATGAATCTTCAAGAACGTTCCAGGATGAAGTTTCTGTTGTTGTCGCTCATCTGTGAGTTCAATTCTTTTGTTCTGCGGTTGCTTGATGATCACATGCTCTGAAGGATCTGTTTCTATGTTTTCAGGCCCTCTACTCACTGATGCCTCAGTCAATCTCCCGGTGACTTTGGGGCAAAATGTAATTTTAAACTGTGAGTTTTCAATTAGAAAAACCATCTGGCTCATGGTTAAACCCTGCAATTGGCCTCTGAGGATCTTGCGGATTTGGGGAAATGAAACAGTTAGGTGTTACGATGTAAAACGGTGTAAGAAATATTCTGGAAGAAGTGAAGGTCAGCTGGTCATTCACGATGTGAGTGAAGAGGACCTTGGGATTTATCACTGCATTAAGCAAGATGGTGAGCTGGACATCAGCGATGGAACCAGAGTCTACTCCACTAGCGTTGACCTGTTTGAAACAACTCCAAAAACCTGTGGTAAGTTGTTCTCATTCAACCCACTCAATATAAAGCCTAAATTGTAAGTTAAATGTGCCCATATCACCGTTTGTCCAGTGTGTAACAGAGCTTTAAGAGGGAGGAACTTATGTTTCGAGTTTTAAATGTGAAAGTGATCTGTGTATAGAGTTCTTTAAAACAAAAGAGTTGATTCTGAGACGCTGAAACAGGTTCTTTCTTCCAACCGAATCTGAAAAGTGTTACGTAACATATGAGTAATATTTGTTGTTACATTTGCTGTTTCGGGATGCACTGACACGCATTATCCAATGAAAACAGTCAATTATTGCAGGTTGCTTCACGTAAAAAAGGAGTTTCGAAACTTCTTTCAGTTCCATCAGATCCAAAGAGGCTTGAAATGTGTTAAATTTGAACACTCTTCATGTCTGTCGTCTCTATAATAATCTTCCATCCAAACCATCTTTTACTGATGGTTTCAAAAGATCCCTCGTCATTCTAACTAAGCGTTTGACTGCTGAGATTTGGTAAAATCTAACGAAAGAAACCAAGACTGTGATGAATCATGTCTGGAGGACTAAGCTGAATCATTTTTACCGTTTTCCCATGTTTTTCAGCACCTGGTGAAATGAATAGCCCAGAAGTAAAAAATGTACCAGCCATCCTGATTGTAGTCATCTCCATCTCACTTTTGATCCTCGTCTTGTTTGTTGCAGTAATATGTGAGTGAATATTTTGGAAATCTATTGCATTTCTATAATATTTTGAATTTAATAACACTTTAACTTGTAATTGTGGAGCATTGTAAAAGAAGTGCGGACTTATATCGTATTATGCAAATACTATTGATTGACATTTACCTAAATTATCAAAGTTATGCACTTTAAATTTTATTGTTTGTTTGCTTTTGCTTAGATTTACTGATAATTAGACACAGATTAACCAAGAGAATTCCACGATATGCCAACAGCCAGCAGGTAAAGTTTATATTAATTTCTCTCTCTTTTTTTGCTTGAATTTGTTTGACAGTATCATGTCACTTTCATGTCAATTCTCAACTGCTCCTTTCAATTTGACTCTTTTTGTGAAAACACAATACAATTGAACAAATAAATAAACTGTAACCTTTTTATTACTTTTAAATTTTAATGATATCATTTTATTTTTAAGTCATTTATTTATCCTATATAGACACCAAACTGCCATGCTAATAAAAGATCGAAGGTAAAGCTAGCTAGTTGCCTCTCAGATGTAGTTAGTGAGTGTCTCTATATTTTTTTTTGTGACAATATAAATATCCTTAATTGTTTTACTCAAAATAAAACTTCAACCACTACTGGTGTATTGCAATTACCCTGTCTGCACACTGGTTAAGCCCCACCTACTAAGTGTGCAGCCTCACCCACGTGCTGTAACCTAACCCTTACCCCAAACCCATGAAAATGTGCCCCTAATCAAAAAAACTCAGTAAAGATGTGATGGTATTGCAAAACAACATTAATATAAAATTGAATCATTGTTTATAACAAATGTATATTATATTAAAATGATAACACTAAAACAACAAGGCAAAAAAATGACTAACTACTTAACCATGAGCTGACGCACGGGTCCATCAGAAGCTCTTTAAACTCATACATGCGTCATGTGAATAAATTAACATCTTAATGAATAATTCATTTGTGGAATTCATTATATTCATTATGGTAAAGAGTAATCAAAATATTACTGTTAATTATATATATATACACACAAGGCTTGTTGATAACAGTTCAAAGTTAGTTTCAAACCAGATTTGATAAAAGTTGTGGGTGGTGTAAACGAAGGAGGCACGGTGGCGCAGAGGGTAGTTGGGTTTTTTTTCCTGGGAGGAGTTTGTGTGGGTTTCTTCTGGGTACTCCGGGTTCCAGCACAATACCAATAACATGCCTCTCACCCGAGGAGACCAGCAGATCCCCGTGAAATGAGTGAATGAATTCATTAATTATTGTAATAAAGTTGCTTCAATGGGTCTTTTATGATTTTGTAGATTTGTCTCGAGGCGCACAGCGCCCCAGTAACAAGAGTGGTTCCGGTTCCAAACAACGGCATTCGAAAGCCTCCTCCAAACCCAAGAACAGATCCGGAATATGTCCAAATACTGCCGGACACCACACCACAATTCACACGGAATGTCTTTAAAGGGCCACGAAACCCTCGAGGTAAACATTATGGAAATTTTTGAAGCTTGTTGTGTTAAACATAATGTTTTACGTTTTAAAGTGCGTTACATTTCAACCATTTCTTTTACTATTTTGGAGATTTCTTCAACTTTTGTGGCAGTGAGTTATGTCCATGACGCATATGTAGCTCATAAATATTCATGAGCCTGAGCTCTCTCTTATCCTATGAGAAGAGACATAGGGGTTGATCTTTCGAACGAGCTTAACAATCGTAAAAAATAACTTTATTCATCTGGGTCGTTGTGTATTAAATACATGACGCTTTAGCACCCAGTAACTTCAACAACTTACATAATACACTTTATTTTAAACTTATTCTCCTGCACATTTTCTAAACCACTTGTAAATTTGAGTGATTTTCATCTTATTTCTGTACATTTTTTAACTAACACCGTTCACTATTGATGTACATGCACAATACATGCATGCTATAAATAAACAACCTCGAACCTTGTTATCAGAATGTAATTCTACATGCATGTTACTGAAAATGAACACTGACCATATGGAGGAATAAAAAAATACTTAATCTAAGTATACTTAACTAAATACATGTATAAAGCAATGCATGAATAAACTGAAATTGCTTAAATAAATACATCCATTAATTAATATATATTCTAAATAAAAATATGCTTAAAGAATACAAAAATATTTGTCATGTATTTTAACATTTTGATTGAGGCATATTTATTAATGTATAATATATACATACAATTTCTGACCAATACTTTTATTGTTTGTTATTGATAGGTCAGTTGGCTGACAGGAAATAAAGCAGGAAAGAGATTGGGGAGGAACGGGGACCATTACCAAGTTCAGGAATTGAACATGGAAGGTCCTGCGCAGCTGTGTGCCCAACAGGAAGCTAAACCAATGAAGTATTTGTAATTGAAAGAAACCATTTTGAGTTCTGAAACTAGCAGTGATGCTGTAAATATATCACGTTCTTTTGTTTTCCTGAATTAATTACTTTATTATAATCTGATCAATCATGAAACATAATCTCCTTTAAGAGACATTTGGGGGTTTATTTGGGTGACACTCACATTTTCACAATTCATATAACAACACAATATTTTATAAGCATGAACGACATCTTTACCCAACACAAAAATCATCTTATGCCATGAGAATCACATCAGGATTTAGCAAATGTACAGTGGAATGGTTTAGTTACAGTAGATCCAGAAAGCGAGCAGGACAATCTAGAGAACAACAAACAATAAATATGTCAAAATTTAACAACTTTTCTTCAGTGGATTTACCATATAATGATTCAATCATTTTTGACATTTTTTATTTTTATTTCCATTTTAGGGTGTACCATCCCTTTAAGATGAGTTTCGCCATCAATAAATAAAATTCAACACTGCACACACACACAAAAAAAAAAAATACACAAGCTGAACCAGTTCTATCAGTCCATTCGGATCTTCTGATTGGTCATCCTGTAGATGATGCTGTCGTATCCTGGATCCATGTTCCAGAGGTTGTATGAGATGGCGATGACGGCTAACGCTAGCACGATCATCAGCCACAGAATGATGTTGAAGATCACAGCGTAATCAAAGTTGTACTTGTACGCCAAGTTGTAGGGGCTTCCTGGGTTACTCTGCAACAACCACACGCTAGCGTCAGAAACTGTGTGCGTTAGCTTTGGGAGATTTTAACCAAACCATTTTCTTTTGTTCTGGGTGTACTAATGCTGATAAAAACATGACAAGAGCTTTTTTTCTATGAAAACACAACAAGCTAGTTCTAACGAATCAACCTGTGCATCATTCCTTCGATTTTCAGATTAAAAAGCAATTGGTCAACAATGGCCTCAAATTTAAAATGACAATTAGAAACTAATCTAATTAGAAATTACCACATAAACGCCATCAAGTTTCCACCTCAGATGTGAAAATAACGAGTCTTGTAGAGCGCATCAGTCACACAAAGATATCAAGAACTGTACAAAAGCATTAGAAAAGCACTAGAAGGGGTCAAGTTTCCCATTGACTTATAATGGGCCAAAAATCCCATTGATTTAGAACAAAAGAAAACATTAATCTCATAAACGGTCATTACAAAAAAAAACAAGGAGAAAAGCTACCCTACAAATGTAAAATGGAGTTTATTTACTTTATTTACTGTTGCATTGCACTTTTCTGGAAGAAATGAAGCTAACCAAACATACGGTTAGTCCACCCTGCGTTTGCTTTGCCAGTATAGAACACATAGAACACCATTTGTGTGTCCAACTTTGACCACTATAACACCATTGACTAGTAAAAAATCTGTTTACCATAACCCCCTCTATCTCAGTTTCAAAATATAGTAGACATTTGAGTGTTGGTTTATAGCAATAAGGGGAAATTACGACATAAATTAACCTAGCAACTAAACCGTTTACCCTAGCAACCATATAAACTTGTCTATATCTTAGCAAAGGATTTGGTTTATAGCCATCAGACGGGTTACCTTAGTAACCACATAATCAAATCAATCGGTCTGCCTTAGCACATCATAACGGAAAGGGATTGGTTTATATAACTGTTACGAAGATGTAGGGGGGGGGAGTGCGCGACGACGTGATGATGTCACAGTGACACTATGACGTCACTATGACGCATTGGAGAGATCAATCCGGCACTTGTTGCTGCGAGCTCACCTTCGAAGTGAATAACCACACACACGTATCCTTGAATATAGACTCGAACCCTAAGCTATACTGGTTTCCATTTTGCTCGCATGACTAAATAAACCCCATGATTTACATCGGACCTATCTGATCCTTGCCTTTTTTTTTCGGACACACCGGCAACAATAAGCAGCAGAGAAATTACTTTATTGATGATTACCTCCCTAACAATAACTCATACTGATAAAGGGAAAATTATGAGTTCAAAGACCAATCTCTAGTGACCAGAAAGCCAAACGCTGTAGAGACATGAGTGTCTATTCAAAATGTATCTTAATACTAACAATTAACCACTGCTTAGCAACCAAACTGGTTACCATAACATCCATTTATTAAAACCTTTATCTTAGCTTTTAGACTTTGTGGATTTATGGGTATTTGTTTATAACACACAGTGCAACAAGGAGAAGTTATGACATAAATGAGCCAAGCAACTGTTTACCCTAGCAACTATAAAACATGGTCTATATCTTATTATTGGATAATAATAAACCAAAGATTTAGTCATCAACCGGACTGGTTACCATAGCCACCACAAAATTAACTAACACTGCCACGAGAAATTTATGTAGACCTCTATCTTATATTTGATTTATATCCCTTATTGTAACAAAGGACAAAATATGAGATCAATGACCTTTCCCTAGTTACCACACTGCAACCCTAGCAACCAACTCATCAGATCTATAGCTCAGTTTCGGAAATCCCGAGAACATAAAGGTTGGTGTACTAGAATAATACGAACAATGATCCAGACATCACTAAACCAGCTGTTTACCCTAGTAACCATTTTATAAAACCAGTATCACCAGCCATGACTCTTGATACCAAGGTGGAAATTGGAAGACAATGACAAATTTGGCAAAAGCAAGCATCTTTAACTTGGAAGTAATAAGGAAAACAAACAATTAGAATTCAGTATTTACCGTTTTCATTTTTAAATTGAAAAATAAACGAGCAAATGATGCACAGATTCTAACCAATTCTCTGCTAGACCGCAACTAATGCTAGGTCATCGTTTAACATCTTACAGGAGCGGTCCTGAATCGATTCTTTCTTCTCGAATCCTGACGGATGAAAACATTGCATGAAATGTGGACGTTCTGCACACTTTCCTCTGCTCAGTTTCCCGGTTTATACTCACAATCTGCTTGGATTCAAGAATGGAGCGTGATTTTCTGGTCAAGGGGACTTCAAAGGTCTTCACAGTCACGACTTCCACAACCGCGTTGTTAGCATAGACGCTAGAGACATCATCCGCGAACTACACAAACATTTATTTTAGCGTTAGATTATCTTTCTGGTGATGAAAAAGAATGATAAAGCGGGTGAAGTACCTTCTGGAGAGCGATGCTGAGGATCCTGCTAGCATGGCTAAACTGAGGCGAGTCAGAGCCATAGCGGCGGGAGATCTCCTCCAGCCCCGCCAGCTCCAGAGAGAAGAGATCTGGGGCGGCATCTTTTGCCAGGTGCTTGTGCTTCTGGAGCTGCACCACACACAGAGAAACTTCAATAAGTCGATACACAAGAACCAGAAGTGTGAATGAAAGCCCATGTTTTGAACAACGGATCAAAGGTGACTAAATTATGTTGAAGCAAGTCTTACCAGAGCGGAGATATCGTACAGCACCTGGACCTCAGACAGGAAGAGCAGGTCAGCCTGAAACAGGAAGGTCGGTTTATTTGAAAACTAGAAACTGAGCAGCTCTTCCGAGGTTCATCTGTTTTCTGCCATCTGTGCAAGATTGGGGTGTTTGTAGGGTGCCCCCACTCTCTAATCGACCTTGGACACTGTTGTGTCCATCAATAACTCTCTTTAGACTCCAGGAAGAGTCCTAGTCCTTTCCTTACCTCATTGTTTCGGCTGAGAGAGACAAGAGGAAGTGATGTCAGAACAGATCCATCCTGAGACAGCCGGCTGCGGATCTGCTGCAGAGTCACAGGTAGATCCTCGAAAACCGTGTTAGCCATTCCCATCATGTACAGCCTCTGAAAACATTTAGCATAAAACCAATAAAGCAAATAGACAAAACCTTTTCTCGTTTATAATACTGTGACACGTTTCAAATTATATGCCATTAAATTAAAGTTTATTTGTTTAAAAAATGTGTGGAATCTAACTTCTTCACTGGGTGCCAGCTGCAGAACCACAGACGTGCTGTCAGCAAACAGAGAGTTAATCGTGTTCGCAACACTGTCCAGAGTGAACGGAACTGGCTGCAACAGGAACAGCAAGACAAAGAAATATAAGGACAACAGACCCGAAAAAAAAGATTATTTATGTCTTAATTTAAATAAAATGGTATCTGAGAGGCTAAAAACACAAATCTGTGAAATCTCTTTTCTACATATGAGATGTTACGATTACAAAAGTGAGAATGAGTCACAAAGAAAGACACCCACAGCAGATGCTAAAATAACTCACATTTTCCAGAGGATATGAGGAAACATTTTTGGGGAACTCCAGGCTGTCGATACCTCGCACGGCAATCAGAGCGTTTGCACGCGGACGTTGGAAGAGAGATCCGGCGCTCAGAGCTGGCCAATCGAGATCCTACAAAACAAAATAATGCCTGAATACTTTCCTTTTCATTATTTTCGACTTGATTCTTAGTTCAAATGATTGTTATTTGCAAAGCAAAGGACCAAATCCAGCTGGTCTGGACTCCTTTGTATTAAAAGATTTCCCTTTATGATGAAAGTTGCCTCTCAAATATTGATGATCCCTATTGTTTACATTTTTGTTCAAGCAGACTTTTAATTTGAAATGTGGATACCTCGTGAACAGAGAATCCCATTGTGAGTGCAACTAAATCTGGGATCTTTTCTCCAGAAATTGGCCACTGCCCATCTTTAAATGTTGTATACTGAGGGGTGCGCAGGATCGTAAGACTGTCTCCCAGAACACCTGAAGGACAATCAAAAATATTAAAAATTAGTTTCTCTGCATAAAAAAAACACAAACAACTGATTAATTTGTGTAATTTGATTTGTATAAATGCAGTGGGGGTTTTATTCTTAAAAATGTTCATGTATATAAACCAGTACATAAATTCGATGTGTCACCGTAAAAACGTTATATATATATCAGATTGTTATATCATTATTCTCAGTTAACATCATATTTATACAAAAAATAAGACTTTTAATTTGTACAAGGTTGGTTAAACGATCCATGACAGTCACATGACCTTTTTGGCTTCCTCATTTACGACGTATAATGCAAAAATTCACCAAAATCACAACCTAACACTATATAAATGTATCCTTTAGTTAAATTAACAAAAATTATGAAAATATCACTTGTACGTAAGTAGTATGTTATTGATTTATAAGACTGCGGATTAGGACTTCTCCCTGCAGGCGCCATTATTTCATTTTCAAACACAAAAATACAATTCACACCGCAGTCAATATTCACATGAGATATATATGAAACACTACGCCACCTTACCTGATAAAAGTGCTAAAGTTGCAAAGACCGAGATCATATTTATTCGATTCATCTCGAGGACAATTTTCTGATGAACTGCGCTTCCTCCCAACACCAGTCACATGACCTGAGCCTGCGGCATGACGTCCTGCGTCATGACGCAATGATTCAAGGCGGTACAATAAATCGCTTTAACGAAAACCGCGGAGTTCAAACCACAAAGATGCATCATAGCTAATACAAGTGTTTTTATATAATACAATTTGTGACCTTAATTAATTGATTATTCAATTGGTTCCTTATTAACATCACGAAAACATTTGAGCGAGAAAAGGAAGAGAAGACGACGCGTTGTTTCAAGTTTATCTGGTCAGTGACAGACAATTACCGTTTGTCTGTTTTGCTTCCGTATTCGTTCAAATCCAACAACAGCCAGGGATTTTTCCCTTTAAGTTTTAACTTTAAGAATAATTTTAAATTGATGAATTGAGTTAATCGTTGCCTTAAAAGCCAGACTAATAACGTTGTGTTCTAATCATTGTTGTATAAACGTTGGTTAAAAGAGGATATCATAAAAAAATGAAATACCAATATTTATTTTTAATGCCATTGCTGACAGAGTAAGCAAACATTTTTGCAAACAATAATGCTTCTGATCTAGCAATACGCTACGAAGAGGTTTCTTATTAAATTATATACATTTTGATTTCACCATCACTTAAAATAATCGGTTTAACGTGCGTGTCATCCTACAAAAAAAGCCGTAAAATTTTCTCTGAATTATTTCACTTCACTAGTTTAATCTTATTTATTGTTGATTTTACATTATCACGAGTCAAACAAGCGATTTAAAGAGGGTTTCATCATATTAAAAGCTGCCACGTTTTCTTTAAATTCTTTAATAAACTTCACATTTTTTCTATGTGAAATACATACATTTTAAAAGATGCTGCAACCTTGTTCAGGATTCATTGTTCACATAACCATTTATAGTAGACGTAAGAATCTTGCACCGACCGAACAGCTTTTTCAACTCGTCTTGTTCCTGCAGTACCGCCGCTAATCCGCTTGGGGGAGCTCGTGATGCGTCGCTCAACGATCTCATCGATCGCGTCTATCCCCGAAAGAACACCAGCTTTACCTCGAGCTAGAACAGACCACCACCATATGCTCCGTCGAGAAGCCACACGAGTGATTTACTCACAAATAAACTTATAGCACTTAGAAATATATATGCACTATATATGCACGCTTTGAAATTAATCAGGATTACGTATAAAACTCGTTCTAAATTCCTTTAAAATAAAGTAACGAGTGAAAACTGTTCCCCTCAGCGAGGAATGTCTATACCTTACTCGGTTTATAATGTTTACAAAGGCGATGGTAACATTTCCTGATAAACAGCGTTTTTAGAGACGCTTTGTCACGTGTTTCTTGAGTTCAATCATTTTTCTTTTTGTGTCGTTTTATGTGTTTTTTAACATTGTTTGAGTATATTAGGGAATGATGATATGATAAAGTAGTAGGGAATGATGAGCAGATGAAGTTTAACTGTAAGGTGCGAGGTGTTGTCTCTTTAAAGCGCTTTGTCGCTCCTCGGCGGTCGATTCAGAGCTCCGTTCACGCGCACATCAGCGCGGCTTGTGCGCGCTCCCGTAGCTTGCTGCTGAGCGCGCACCCACGCCCCCTCAGATGTTCACATTCCATTAAGTAATTCAATAGCAGACAATTAGAGCGAGCGGCCATAGGGCCACCCAGCGGGACACATGCTGACCCTGACAAGGCGAGGAGACTCCGCGTCTGGAGCATTAAAATGCAAACAAAATAAGATTATTTATATTCATGAAGACAAAGAATACTTTATATTTCACGCTTTCTATGTATTTTAATGATCCTGTAAAAACACAAGACATAACACTGCAATTATAGTAGTTAAAGAAAGCACAGAGTCGTTTCTGTGAGTGCTCATGGGGCAGGTCATTGCTGGACGGTGAGCACGTGACCTTGGCTGTCTCCTCCCTGTGGCTTTTGTTTCAGAAAACTTGAGCTTGGATTGACACCTGTGTCACCCAAATGTTTGAAAACTGTGAATATACGCTTACCCTGGAGCAGAACAGTGATTCGTTCTCCCTAACCGTACCCTAGCAACCGTGATCACCCTAGCAACAAGGACGTTAAGGGAAATATCTACTAATGTAAACATCAAGGGGGGCTTAATTTAAAAGATTCTAATCTGTATTAATTTTGTTCCCTTGTTCTGACAGCAACCAGACTGTGCGCCCTATAACCATCTAGAGACATGAAGATGGTTTGTGCTGTCTGTCTGCCAATCCATTCGATCAGAAAATGTTTGAAATTAATGTTTTACAAATGTTGTATATATGGAGTGTGTAATTTATTCACGTCAGTCGAAGGAAATTTTTTAAACAAAACTTTGTTGTAAGAAAATTCTAGAAATGTGTTGTTTTTTACGCTTAAATGAGTTATAATAATGCACTATTATAATGAGTTGTAATAATGCACTTTCATTTCACAAACCTGAATTTCCGGAGTGTTAACCACTTTAAGGAAAGACTTTGCGCATCACAATTAAATTAACAACAGTCATGTTTATATGCACAGCAGTTTCCATGAATGTGTCAAAATAACCCAATTTCATCGCGATCTGAATGGCCATTTTGTTTAATGTCGCGTGGCTTTTACGAAATTAAACTGTTACGTTTTGCGGGTTGGACAGTATAGTACACTGTTTTAGCACTTCAAAGTAAATAAATAAAAGTTTGTTATGTGTCCTTCCTTGACTCTTAAAATAAACAACGTGTCGATACATTAAATTATTTTATAAATAAGAGAATGTGTATATCGTGGAGAAATATGCACAACATTTCTGAATTGCTTATTGTACGGTTTTAAACACGTTTGTTTTGTTCTAGACGTTTGAACGAGATGATATCTAGGAACGCGGCTGCGGTCAGAGGATCGAGGCCGATTCTCCGCAAGATCTGACGCACGCTTCGACAGATCACGCCTGTGAGTGACAGAGTGACGATTAGCGGACATTAACTCCAGCTCTCTCACTCTCACGCACACACACACACACACAGTGTCACTCCCTTTCTATTTGTCTCTCTCCCCTTCTCTCTCTCTCGGAGACACAGGCCCTGCGCATTCAGATCTGGGGGAGGGAGCTGGAGCGAGAGAGGCGGCCTTGATGAGATCAGGTTAAACTCCATCACAAAAGCCCAGCGCTCGCCTCTTGTTTATTTCCATTCTAATGAAAGGAAAGCATTTGTGTCAGCTGAAGGCTTCAAGTGTCCTATAAGGCTCTCGCCGTGGCGAATTAGCCGTAATAGCCCGTTCATTTCGGGATTATTTCAATGCTGCAATAATCAGCATCACACCGAACCACGGCTCCCACTAAGGTCTGAATTAAAAAATGTACTTTTCAAATGTGCTCAGCAGACATTTGGACAATCCAGATGATGTCTGAAGATCAATTTCGGGTCTTTAAAGGACCTTTTCTGAATACTTTAGAAATTCTCTATAGTCATTTTAATCGTTAACATCAATTCTAACCCACCCACGAAAAAAATAAATAAGTACATTTGAAAAGACACGTAAGCCTACGTTTCCCGGGACACCCTTGCACACAAGTGGTCTTTACAATTGTGTCTTATTTCAAAACAACAGTCAACTAAGCTCAGCCTCACAGAATGTGCAACACGGAAGTGACTTTACGACTTGCTTTTCAAAAAATGACATATTTGTTTTGTAAAATACGTAATTTCAGTCATAAAAGGAGACTTACACAAAGTAAAAACGCGTTTTTTTTTTTAAATAAAGTACCTCCTATAACTTAAAGTATCTTCACAACAAACCATACGTCTGTTATACAATATTCTATATTATATATCTTTTCATTCTAGCACATATCTAAACATTTTATGTTTAATTCAGACCTGTTTTATCAATTTGTAATAGTCTGGTCCCTCTTCGCAAGTTTTCTTGCTGACTGAATACGGAGCACGCCCCCGAGCTCTTTAAGCGCGCTCCCCAGCGCAGTGACCCCAAGGTCGGTTCCCCGGGGGATGGCGCTCCAGACGGGGGAGGGGATTGCCCGTCACATCCTCGGCCAAAGCCCCTGGCAAAATCCTGTTACACATTCTGCTCAGCGCGGAGAGCTCCGAGCGGACTCGAACCAGCTGACTCTTCCGAGGTCGAGCTTCATTCAGCTTTCTAAAGCTCCCCAACCATTCACGGGACTTTAACAGATTTTGTGGGACTCCCTCAACCATTGTGGTCTGTGCCAATACATTTTTCTCAAGTATTTCAAAACCAAGCCTTCCACCAAACGTCAGAGAGACGTCTTTCTAACGTCGTGTTGTACCACTTAATTTCTATTTTAACGTGAAGTCAATATAATAACAAAAAGGTATCATGTCTTTTATTTCTCGTTTAATAGTACCTTTAAATCTTTGTTTTCTCTCTCGTTTTACTTTTGATTTTCACTATATTTGTACAACCCTAATGTTATGCAACATATTTGAAATGTAATGTTTTAAAAATATGCCAAGTATTAAAAAGTTTCTGGTTTTTAAATATTTTAAAAGCGTGTTTGAAATGCTCAAACCAGCCTAAATAAGATGCTTAAAAAATAAAGCATTCTATTAAGTTATGAAACAGATCGTTGATGTGTAGCCCAAAGACTCCTGCATCATTTTTATTTTCTTTAGCTTATTTTAACAGTTATTCAAAAATGTTTGATTTTTTGGTGATATAACCTGTGTTTTATTCTACTGTGTCTTTGGCATTATTTTTTCACTTATCTTTCACTAGAACTAACTTTTTTTTCCAAGTTTCTTCAACTTTTACATGGCTCGATTTTGACGCGCATTATTAAAACCTGAACGGGTAGAATCCAGAAGACTTTCACGAGTTGTCGCCACGAGTCTTTTCAAATGTAACCATCACCAAACCCACACTCATAATTTCATTTGCTATCTGCTGTTTTCACATTGATAAAATTGATCACGTATAATTAATTTTTCAACAAACCACGCTTGCACGGAAAATATTTAAGAGTTGTCCAACTTGGTTGTCCAAGTTGATAACAGTTACAAAGGGCGGGGCTTATCACATAGGTCGATTAAAAACTGTGAGTGGTTTAAATTTGATAACGGTTATATCATCTTTTAAAGTGATCAATTATCAGGTGTAATCTTCAATATTTGTAATCCTATACCCTGCAAAGAGTTTGAAACACCCCAAAAAAACAGAAACCAGCTCCTTCTTTCTTTACACCATAAGCTAAAAACCGTTTTGTGTTTTTTCTTGGCTCTGAGCGCACTGTCGATTAATTTTGTTTACGGAGCCCATGCGCTGTGCGAACGACTAGTCCTGCTCCTGCCTCCCCCATCTCTCGATGAATTCAACACGGAGCGCGCGCAGCCTACTGGGTTTATGGTAATTGCGGTTGTTCCCCTGACTGGCCTTCTGGGTAGGGGCGGGAGAGAGAGAGCGGCGTCTAGTCTCGCGCTCAGCTTTCATTCCCCGCTGCACGCGCTGACGGAAAGACGCGGAGCACTTAGCGCGCCAGAAAGAGACCGCGTAACGCAACTGGGACAAAGAAACGAAGCGTTTCCCGCGAGATAAAACAGGAACTTGAGATTCTTGTGCGATTACGCTGGCTAACGATCCGCAAACGTGCAAGTGAGTACATGCTTGCGAGGTAACACTACTACCGATCTTGCTGCGTGGCTCTCGGACGATCGTTGTCTCACCCGAGCTCAACATGGCGCTCCGAGGCGTCATATAAGCAGACTGGTCTGAGTTCAGACAGAGCCCCGGGGATTTTTCGCCACCTGTGCACGCACGCGATCCGTGGTCAAGATAGAAGGAATTACGTCGTGCTTTCGGATGGATGTATCCGGATCCCGTCGATCCTTCACACTGTTTCGCGGAGTGGATATTCGCATTCAGCGAGTCCAGAGATACTTTGAACTTCTGAAGGACTTTTACTGAAAACACAAAAAAGTCTCACCTCATTTACCTGGAACTTAAAGGTAAAGGCCAAGACTGATGCCGCTTTTAAGGGGACATTTAATTGTTTTGTTCGGACTCGTTTTTTAAAAACCAAACAAGCGAAAACTTGCGTTTCACGGGAAACCGTTCCACGTAACTCTATGATCAAGAAGCATCTCCTAATTTGAGGTAAGGACATTTATTGAGGATCTGTTTGAGTTATCGGGTTCTGTTTGCTGGGAAAGTGTCTTTGACGAAGCAACAGCGGATCGTTCATGGTGCGAATCGTGTGTTTTTGGTTTTGGTAAATTTGACTGGTTGATTAGTGAATTTGATTAGCTTTCAGCACAGTCTAAGGGAGAGTACAATGTTGTTGACATTTGATGTTGTGGTGTTTGTGCGTGAGTCACGAAACTACGAATGTTTCTCTGTTTATTTTAATGGGAATTTCCATTTTATAAAGCCTAGTTGACACTGCGTATCGGAGATTATTCAAAGCGAAAAGGAATGCGAATTACTGTTGGTTTCTGTGGAACTAACATACGTCTGTTTTCTCGTGTTGACTACTAGTTTGAAGAAATCATCTGGCGCGTGCGCTCGTGGCGCGTGCTCTTTTTTCCCGATCGCGGGACATCGATTTCCCGAGCCTCGCCCTTTTATATGACGCTCACTAGCCTTGTGAAACTTCCAATAAAGCTTTAGAAAGCTTGTAGCAATCAATAAATGCATGTGAGCTTCAATCAACTATGTTCCCTTTGTAGTAATCTCGATGTTACTATTTTTTTTCAGCGAAATTTAGTAAAGGAGCTACTTTATTTACAAAACAAGCTTGATTCCTCAATGATCTGTGACGTCTGATCTTAGTTTTGGAAGCAACATATCATTGAGAATGACACCTTTTGGCGTAAAGACTCCGTACGATCTTCCCTTGCTCAAGTTGCTGTGGTTGAGTCCGTGACGGAAGAATCTGTCCGAAGAATTCTTTTCTCACTGAAGTTGCTGCGGTTGAGTCCCTGGACAGTTTGAGGAAGACACATATCGCAAAAATTATGCCAGCTTTAGCGTTTGAAACAAATCTTTGTCTTCGTCAGACGCGGGGTTCGCAGGATTCACATTCGTCATTTGTTTTCTCCACTCCAATTTCTCTCTCACCGCCACGCCACGGGGTACCCAAGCTCCAAGAGTCCAAAAAGCCCCAAACGACTCTTTAAAACAATGTACTTTATCATGAACTACACGTTTAAAAATCGAAATTTACTCGTGAATTGCTTAAATAACACAAGTGATATGGATATAGTTGGGATTTAAAAATAGTTACTTGCTGCTGACCGTTGTTTTATTTCTAGCTGCTATTCCACGACTGCCCCAGTTCCTGACCTGGTTAATTTGTGTTTTAGAAGTATATGGTCAAAATGTAAAGGTGTATGGGTGTTCTTTGCAAAATGCTTCTCTCATTGAGGAAAATATAGGCCCTGATTTTTTAAAGTCAAAGCTGTGGGTTAATTTTTCACAAGAGTCTCTTCTCTAAACGGTTGCGACGTGCTATTCTGCATAATTAAGGCAGCGGACGCTATTAATCAAACGTGTCGGAGCGTATCGCTGTGACTCCTGAGCTAAAAGAAGACCTGCACCACCAACAGATTTTCCAACTGCAGACTTTAACAGCCATTTTTCTACCCCATTCGTTTTAAAATCAGAATTGGCAAATTAGCTATTTTTATAGTCTAAATCTACAACATAAAGAAAGCGTAGAGGTGACAAGTGTTCAGCAAACTGGTAACCTGCTTTATACTAATATTAATGGGTATGGTGAAAAGAAATGGTTTATGCTCGAAGGTCACCTGTCCATATAAATGCGCCTTTTCTTTTTTTAAGAGATCTTAATTGAACGCAAGTTGCTTTTTCAGGTGTTTGCATTTATTGCAAGTGGTTTTGTTTGTACGTGAAGGCCCCAAAAAATTGTAAAAACGTTGTGTTCAAAAGAAGATGTTAAGTCGCATTTCCCGATGCCGCATTCTTTAATTCGTGTTGAATAGCAGTTCATACAAAAACAAACAGGTATGTGATGAGATAAAACACATTACATCTCTATTTTGATTTCTTCACTAGACATTTTACTTTGGCTTAGTTTGGCTAAGGTGTTGGCACAACCTTACGACCGCTAATTGCTCAGCTTAACAGGTTTTGCACTTCATTGACTATAGCCTGCATTTTTTAACAGGTCTCCAATCACACCTTTAGCAAGTGGAACTGTGGAACTACAGTCAAATATAATGTCGTAAAAGTCAGCAATCTCCATATTGGTCACAATTTAAACAAATTCATACATTTTCATAATTCATACCATTTTTCACAAATACATTTAATACTTTATAGCGTGTCAATAATGTCCAGGTCCCCGGTTTGGGATTCTATCGTTCAATACTCCACTCGGCCGCCGAGACCTCCGACTCTCCGGCTTTGTTTATTTATAACCCGACAGCTCAGTGTGAGCTCACGCCTGCCTCCCCCTCCTTCCCCTCCTCCTCATACACGGAGCCTGGAGTCTGCTGGACACACACCAGGCCGTATTGCGATGTCAGCGTCAGATCTGCAAGAGAGAAAGTGTGACATGACTACCCGCACCGTAATGCGCCATACATACCCTACCCGCGGGTGGAATCTACAAGTCATGGCCAGAGTTAAAGTGGTGCCACGGTTCATGGATGGAACATTTCGAGTAATTGATGCTGGGGAAATCAGACACGTAAAATAAGCCACCTGACTTTACGGGAAATGGGTTATTGAAAACTCAAGTGAGTTCCGAGGTCGGCGAACACTTACCAACACTTGGTACAATTGCGAAGTTATCTTTGGGATGAATATAGATTGATTACCTTATTTAAGATCGTTTTTCACATTCCGTGACATTTTTACTATAGTTGAAAACTCTTAGCCCACTTAAAGGGGGAAACGAAGGCATTAGTCACCCCATGCAATGCGTCTCAACAAAAGAACGCGAGGTGCGTCAACTCGATATCACGTACAGTCGTGCCAACTGCAAAACGAGGTTTTTACAAATACAATTTATTTTACTGTTTACTTTGGCACACAAAAGCGAATTGGGACATGGCATGGTGTGTCATTGATTTACAGGGGTTTATTTGTGTTCGATATAAGTACTGTATTGGCCCAAATGAACGGGTTTAAACGTTTAAATGTGGCGGTGCTTGTCTTTCAGTGAAATTTTGCTGTCAGTGGTTTAACTCCAGTGGGGTTTGGCAGAAGCAGTTCTTTTTGGTCTGTTGTGTTGCCTCTCCCAAAAGGGTTGATTTACCTTTGTGTGTGCTTCTCAATTATAAACCTGTTGAAACTGTATTTCCTGAACTCATTAACGCACTAATGGAACCAGGGAGATAACCTTCCAGTTAACGTTCTAATCTTAAAAGACTTCCCACGTTATGATTATTCATCCCAAGCAAGGTGACTATTTCGCGAGTTCAGCTTGGAATATTTTAACTGTATAGCGTCAGCCACAAATAATCCGGCCAAATGTTGGCATTTATTTTCTCCAATGAAACACACCAACATTTATATTCTAATGCAATGTGAGATCTAAGAGAAATCAGTCGCAAGAAATTAGAAATTGTGATGTGAATTTCTTTAGTTTCTTAACACTGTCGGTAAGGCCACTGTCTTCACTTGATCTCTATACAGAGAGAAAGGGAGGGAGAGAGAGAGAGAGAGCAAGCGAGCAGAGTCGCGCTTGGGTCGGATTTCGGTGTTTGGCTCCCGCTGGGGACGCCTCGGTTTGATTGAAGTTTCTTCTGGACCTGAGCGGTCCCGGGGGACGGCTCGCGCTGTTACGGGAGAGCTCTTCTCGTCTCTCCGCTTCAGCGAGCTTCTGTACCGCAGCGGGAGCCCTGGAGTGCGCCGACGCCTACCCGCGGCTGCATTGTTTTCTTTGCGCTGTGTTTTTTTGTCCTTTTTCTCACACGTTCAAAGCTAAAGTTCTCGATGCGCCTTATTGATTGAAATGAAAAACTCATGGGTTGTACTTGGAGCAATCTGTAATAAATGTATATTTCTGACAGTTGCGGAGAACCAAACTTTGATCCTTTGTGCTCACCGCTGCTCCCTTTCATGGTAGAGAGGCATTGCCCTATGAGAGAGAGGTGCGCGTACCCGCTGCTCGCAAATTACATTTCGTAGCTGAATGAAACCCTGTATTTTAGTAAAAAAGTACCCAAGTATTTTTATGAACAAAAATAATTGTAATATCCATTTCGTTTCATACATGACGTTTAATTAATCGTTTGTTTGACTTCAAACGGTAAATTCAAATGTATTTTACCTTTAAAATGACGTTGTGACCACTTTGGGATCATGAGCTGGAGGTTTAGTAGATTCGCACCAGTGTTGCTGACTCCTCAGTAAGGAAAGCTGCAATCGCCTAATTTATATAGTGAGTTTTTTTTAATTGAACAACAGAACAATACCAGATTAAGCCAAAACAATGAGTTGACCATCCCCAGATTTACGTAAACATTGCTCACAATTTTAGATTTTCTAGGCAGCACTGTGGCACAGTGGGTAGCACTGTGGCCTTCCAGTTAGAAGGTTGGCTGTTTGAGGCTCGTCTGTGACCTTCCTGTAGGGAGTTTGCATGTTCTCCCTGTGCTTGCATGGGTTTCCTCCTGGTACTCCGGTTTCCCCCACAATCCCAAAAAACATCTGGTTAGGTTAATTCCCCTTAGGTGTGAATGTGCGAGTGAATGTTGGCCTGCGATGGACTGGCGACCTGTCCAGGGTGTACCCCCACATCTCACACAATGTGCGCTGGAGTCATTGCAAACACAAAGGCGAACCGTGACGAGAAGAGCTATGCTAAGCCAAGTCATGTCGGCTTGCAAAAGGAGCAAACGATAGAGGCCAACCGAGCTGCCTCTCATTTGTAGAGAAAAACCAGCATGCACCAGTTACTTCTGCAATCAACGCATCCAGTATCTTCATACCCCTATTGGTGTTTGTTGCACATGGATGTCTGAGCACTTTTTTCTGGTAAACTACAATCACACTTCAAAACTTTGGCTTTCGACTTCGTCTGAATCTCACTAGAAGGCTGCCGGGGGTTTGGGGAAACACCAGTTGAAAGCCTCAAGCTGCCGTCTGTCTCACTCGCGGAACAGTGTAACTGCAGCTATGGAGATCTCGGTGGCTTTTTTTTCCCACTTGATCCCTGCAAAAACTCACTCCCCAACAGCTAAACACTTAACTCTTTGGTGCTCAGCTCATTGCAGAAAATCCTCTGGTGTATTTCTGTCAGCACCAGCCTGATGTGATGGCTTTCACGCTGACTAGTGCCCCTACAATCACTCTGACAAGCAATCAGAGGTGGTCTGTGATTATTAAGAAGCTCTTGGTTGCTTTGTTTCTAGTCCCTTTAGCCCAGAACTACGTAGCAAGTACAAAAAATGCAAAATTACTCTTTTATTTTTTACGGGAGCAGAGGTGTGTGAACTCTCTTGAGGATAAACTGATTCCCACCTGCGTTGTGTGTTTAATTATTGGGATAAAGAATCTAAAACATTTTGCAAGTTAACCTTTTGTTTAGTTCAAAAGCCAATGCGATCAGAAACCAAGTTAAAAAGGTGCCTGGAGCTGGCTTCAGTGTTGGCTCACCTGCGTGAGATGGCAGACAAAGCCCCCGGTGCGCTTGGCTTGTGATTGATGTCTTTGAAAGCTGAGGTTTCTTTCCTCCATGGGGGGGCTGAAGCGCCCCTCAAATGCATAATGTGCTTGCCCCCGCTGGCGCAATGAAAGAGCGGGTCACTGAGGGGATGGAAAATGAGGGTGCAGAGAACGTGACTGAATGGCCGGGGCGAGTGGGCTTCTGCTGCGCTCCCCATGGCCCGGTCGGATTAAATCTTTGAAAGGAGTTGTGGATGGGGGAGGGGGAGGCACACACTCTAGGATTGGGTGAAATGAATGTTTATTAAGTTTAATGGTGCAGTTATTGAGCAGTAATTCACCTTAGGTTGTAAACGCGGGAGGCTTTGTTTACGGGCTGCATGCGTGAATGTTTTTCAGTGCGTTATACTCGCCTTGAACCATTATGGCTCTGATGCTCTGGTCGGGTTGCTATGGAAGGGATGCATACACATCTGTCTGTGTGTCTATGTGTAGGTTGGGTTGATTGATGACGGAGGGCAAGCTGTCTCACTCCTTCAATAGCAGTGACTGTGGCCATGTCTCCAGATAAGCTCCCGGTCTGCGTTATTGAAATCTGGGGCCTGTAGAGCCATCATTAACCGAGGCATAGCTCGTCTGCTCAACAAAGCTCCGCTGTAATGTCTTGCCAAGCTGTGGGGCCGGGTGGTTTTGGGGGAGGGGTGATTTTAGATCCTCTGCTGTAATGATGCCCACCCCTCCCAACTCTCTGGCCCCGTTTCGGTGCTCTGTTACGACTACTGAACACAGAGGATTCCTTATCAGGGCTCTTGCTCTGAGATAACAAGGCACGTGGCCTGGTGATCATTCGTCGAGACGAAGGCATGTGGAGGTTGAGGAGAAGGCCAAGGCCTCTCCGTGAAGAGGTCATTTCTCATTTTCCCTCTCTCCGCTCATGATAGCAGAGCTGGGGCGCTCTCTCCTCACAGTGATCAAGGTTCATTTGCACTGTGCCTCTCCCTGAATTTAAAACAGTAAATGAATAAGTAATAGAACATGGTAAAAACGCGCCTTTAAGAGATGTGTTTCTTTTCCCCCCCAACAGAAAATCGCCCTAATGGGATGGTGATGACTAGCAAATCTGTTGAGAACTAGCCGAGAAATAAACTCCTCAATCAAAGCATGGTAAGGATTCCAGTGTTATAGCTGTTCTTGCATCTTCCGCGGAATAAGATAAATCAACCTGTCATGCCTCTGAGGAGCGTAATCACCTGTTTTCTCATTAAAATGCTCTTGTGTTGGCATGCGTTTTCTCTGGATGCAAAATTCCAGTCCCAGCCAGGTCTCTCATGCATTATAGGAAGAGTGATCTGTGCTGTCTACCAAACTGCTCAGAAAGCATGAATCAAACCTGCTGCTTGTCCCACAGTATAACCTTGCTACGGCTGACATTTAAGAACGATTTCTAGGTCCGACTGTTGTGACCTTGAATACTGCCAAGCATTCTATTCCTGTTGGCTATTTTAATGTGGCAGATTAAACGATCAAATTAATACAAATGCATTGGTTTGCTAATAGGGCGGTATTGCTTTTTATTAAATTTCTTTATGGAAGTAGGAAAAACAAAGTACATAAAATTGTATATCATATATATGATTGTATATCAGTAGTTTAGCTTGTTTACTTGTTTTTTGGATGATACACACGCCCTCTCTTCATTCAACCCATTTCTTTCTTCTTCTGTTCCAGGTGGATGCGAGTGCAACCTGCAGAATGAACCCTCTCAGTGCACTCGGCATCGATCGGACCGGTCTGATGCGTGAGAGTCTCCGTGTTCATGGAGGGATGGTGTACCCTCCAGGAATCCAGACATTACCATCAGAAAAGGGCTATGTGGGAGACAGGATTCCTAACTTGCTCTACAAACCAGATGTTTCTCTAGATAGCAGAAAGGCAACAAACAGCTACATTGGACTATATAAAAATTCACCACCTGGGATTCAGAAACCCATAGGTGTTCCTGGTGCAGATGCTTTAGGCCTGGATAGGCGGGTTGTACCAGGAGATAAGCCCCCAGAAATGGGCATCAATGGTGGAAACGGCTATCTGCGGCTTCCTTGGATGAGTCCCTATCATGACGCCGGAATGTACTCTTTCTTAGACTCCAGTAAATATGCTGCTTTGAACATGTATAAAGCAGCGATTCTCTCCCAACCGCCTCCTTACCTCCCCCAGCACCTTGCCTACCAGTCACTATGTGCCGGAGCAGGTGGTAGTGCAGCTGGTGCAGAGCGCTTGTTTTACATGCCGCCCTATCCTCCTGCCCCCATATCGTCAACACTTGCTCCTCCTCTCAGAATCCCTACTGCAACCGTAGCCCCTACTACATTGTCGCCAATGATGCACCATCAGGACAAGGCTGTGCAGAACATTGGTCCCAGGATTCATCATGAACCCTCAGCTTTTGGGCAGCAGGCCATCCATCAGCAGACACAGCTGCACCATCAGTCACCTAGTGATAGGCATCAAAGCAGCAGTGGAAACGGATCCACCAACAGCAAGTCTCTCCGAACTCCATCCAGCAAAAACACAAACAGCACTAGCAGTAATGTTACCGGCAGCTCCAGCTCACTGGTCTCAGTAGACTCATGTCCTTCCTTTGCAATGCAGCCACCACGTCCTCCTCAGCCTTCTGCAGCCCCTCCGCCCCCTCTTGTGGACAACTCTCTGGAGTTCCAGAAACCTCTGTACAGGAGTCCTTCCTCATCCTCATCGTCTTCACCGTCAGTTTCCCATCCTGTCTACATTAGCAGCATGTCACAAGAGCTTCGTTCTCCAATTCGGTCTTCTGGCCAGAAGCATAAAGCCAAAGAGGCACTCACTGAGTCCAACAGAAGCATTGGGAATGAAAGAAAGGGAACAGGCTCCCCTGTTAAAACATCTTCTGAGAAGGCACCTCAACAAGGGCCTCTTACCAAAGACCCAGCAGACAAGCCTTTAGACTTGTCTGGCAAAATCATGGAACTTGAAGGTCCTTCCAATGGGTACCCTTCAAAATTAGAAGCCTTAGCCAAGATTCCCTATCCCCCCACTGCTCGTTATGGACTTCCACCAAACAGGGAGCTTTTAAAGGAGACCCTTTCTCAATCATCCTCTAATGTTAGCACTTCTTCGAAAACTCCAGAAAGGCCTGAGATAATTAGCACTTTACCCTCTTCCTGGGTTGTGCCGAGTCCTACCCAGACAATCAACTCTGAGGCTAGTCAAAACAAAGGCTCTAGTAGCAACAAAAACAAGAGTCTCGAAAATGTGGTTCCACAGTCAAGAAGTTCTTCTTGTCCTAAGACTGAAGACCAACACAATGTCTCAGTTCCAAGTTCTGCACCGGTTGTCATGGCTACAGGTACAAGGCCAACGTCTGCGTCACCTACTCCCAAAATTAATGATGATTGGCCCAACACAGCAGAAAAGACCTCAACTAGCAACCGTGCTGGGAGTCACCTCAACGCAACAAAGTCTTCAAAGACGGTGAAAAAACCTGAAAACTCTGAAATTGCCTTCAAGCCCCAACAATCACTTTTAGAGAATGGACATAATCCGAGCCACCTCTACATGCCACAGAGTGAACCATATCTTCCTCCCAGCTTAGCATTTTCAAACAGATTTCTCTCATACCCAGTACCTGAGAGTTACCACTTGCAGTTATCAGGAAAAGGTCCAGTGTATCCTCATCCAGTTCTTCTTGGCACTAACAGTCTATACTCGGCACGTTTACCACCCAAGCCTGCCATTCCATACGGAATCCCTCCCACTCATGGAGAGTATCTAACCTATCATGACTCCCAAGAGATGGTGCATCCACTAATGTCTCCTCACCTTCCCTTGGAACACAAAGCCCCTGAGCGTCTGGATCTGAGGCCAAGACCCCTTGACAAGACCTGGCACCATGATGAGTCTCCATTCAAGCGCCAGAGCATCACAGACACTGAACCAGACAGAGAATCAGAGAGGCAAGAAGTTTTAGGCTCAAAGTCTCAGAGCAAGCATCACTCAGTGAATAAAGAAGAGATTGTCTGCATCGATCTGGTCCAAGATGACACAGATGGCAGTCCAGAGCCAGACAAACAGAGTGTCATTGATGCCAACGAGCCAGCTAAGCCAGTCGGCAGCGGGACAGGCATTGGGAATGAGAGTGGCAGTAATTCAGAGGGGAAAGAGCCAGAGCTCATGCAGATCTTGCGCTCTGGCCAACCTGCTGCATCCTGGCCAAATGATTCAGAGAGACAGGCAGAGGTATGTAGTCCACCTCGGCCCCAGATTCAGACTGACTCTCCCGCGCACAGCCAAAGTGATGAAAGCTCCTCCGAGCACAGCCCACTACCTGACATGTTGGAAGAGCAGACACTACGGTGTGCCAGAACCTCCGGAGAAAGGGCTCGAGCGGATGGAGCTGAAGTCAAAGTTGACCAGGATGATGCTAATCGACAGTATGTAGAACTGGGGAAGGAAGGGCCAGAAGACACAGAGTCTCATGAGGATGAGGAGGAAGCACATGGATTGTCTAAGAACAAGCGATCCAGCTTGGCCAAAAGAATAGCCAATTCCTCAGGCTACGTTGGTGACCGATTCAAATGCGTCACCACTGAGCTGTATGCGGACTCCAGCAAACTGAGCCGGGAACAGCGAGCGTTGCAGGTGAGTTGTGCAAAATTTGCATACTACTGTGATTAATGCCCTGAAGTTTGTTGTCACACATTCTGTTGTTGAGAGTCATTTAAGCACCTTAGTATCACAATAGTTTTACCAAAGTTCCCCACTTATATTGAAGCCTGGAAACTACTCTGTCTGGCAGTTTTTTTGCCCCCGCTGTGACTCTGTCAAACATGGTTTGAGGGCACCAGTTCTACACCTTGCGTGAGCGAACTTGAGGATTTGTTTGAGCACACTTGAACTGAAAGGGTTAACAGAGAGGCGTCTGAAGCTGCTCTGCCCAGCCGTGCGGAAGCGCAGCTGCTGAATGTTTGTCTATGTGCAAATGTCATGGCCTTGCTAGCACGTAACACTGTTAACCTCCAGGTGAGCCCCGGAGACTGGTGTATGTCACACACCCTTTCCTTCAGGGTTCCATCTTGTGCTGCTTTCCTTTTTTTGTACAAACATAAACCCCTCAGGCCTTCAATAGCCATGTACATGGTGCAAAAGCAATTAAAATTCAGCTCCTGATGGGGAAGATAAGTTAGGAAGGTACTTTTGAATCTGGTTAGTCACTGAATCTTAACATTCCACCTTCAAAGTTACAAAAATTTTGTATTAATTTTTTTTGCATGTTAAGACCAAAACTAGAAAATTGTTTAACATTCAGTGCTTGGAAATGAAAAATGCAACAAAAGAATCCCACATTAGTTGAAACTGTAGGTCTAGGAGCGGGAATTTGAAACTGAAGCAATGGCCACACTTAAACAAAACAAGAACTTAATTCATGAACAAACCGAGATTTATTTTTATGATACATAAGATAAACTATTTGGAGAGCTGATAAAGAATGTTATTTGGAATATCCTTCAATTTTTTTGACCAATGTCATCATCATCTCTCATAGATATTTGTTTCAGCTGGGGAATGACATTTTTGTATAACTGCATGAAGCTGTATTTTGGGGCACTTTTATGGATAAAAAAGGTCAAATTTTTTAATTATTAGGTTTGAGCACAGAATTGATTACTGAAATTGAAAAGCCTATTTTTCTTTTTGGAAAGCCTCTTTCCAATCGTTTTGTCATTATTTAAATATTTTAATTTTTAATTGCTCTAAAATTTGGTAATTTTCAAAAATAATTTTTTTTCTAAAATTGTTCTCAAAAGGAAAAAATGAATTGTGAGCTTGTTGCATTTTTTTTTATTATTTTCCTTTAAATATCATAGACATTAAATATAAACATCAGTCTCTAGATGGCCTGTTTGAGAAAAGATGGAAAGTTGGTAGTCTTGAAGAAAATAACATGTATCCTAATGTTCTGAGCTTTTTTTAGGGCTATTTCCAAAACGTTCTGCTACAGGTTAGCATTAACTGCTCTGATTGGCCGATTTGTCTTAATATTTATAACTCAAGTGGAAAGAGTCTGATTATATAGATAATGGTGGCCAGCACATAGGTTTAGCTAGAATTTATATGTAGAAAATGAAGATTTGCTATACATGGAAAGCAAGTGAGGGAATAGCAAATTTCTGTTGTAGAGATTTTCCTCAAAGTTCTATCAAAACCAGCATAGTAGAATGTGCATCTCAATCTGAGAACGGTGACTCCAAGCTGAGAAACACCACTTTTGGTTAAGTTTGACCTCGGAGCCATCTTTAGAAGCAGATTTATCTTTTGTTGATAAACAAGTGAGCGGAGCGGGGCTAACAAAACACGGCGCAGAGGTTTCTACACTCCAGAGCTCCAAAGTAAATTAAAAGACTACTGTATTATCTTCATTAAATAGGGGAGGGGCAGTAATGGTAAAGGACCGAGGGTTTTTGTTTTCTTCCTGCGAAATATCAAGCACTTTTCAATTGCTCAGATCACGACCCCTTCAGCTCTCCCTCATATTGATGTGACGGGGCAACTTCATGTTTATTTCCACAAGTGTTACATGTGTATAAATGTTAAAATCATTGAAAAGATATTGAGCCCCATTTTGATTGCTTAGATGCAAGGATTATCAGAAGACGACCGTAATTTAAGTCAACCGGCTGCGTTTTGGGAGGTCAGTTGATTCTATTTTTAAATTATTAATCAGACTCTTGCAGCCACCAGCACATGTGAAGTTTCATTTGCAGCTTCTTTCCCGAATTCAGTGGCTTTTAAAAGTTTGCCGTGCTTTTGCTGTGATTTCTCCCCCCCCGCTCTCACGAGACAGGCTGCTCAGCTGGGGATGGTAGCACTGGATCTGGTTTCACGATTGCCCTGCATGTCTGTGTCTGTGTAGCGTGCGATGATGCGTTTCTCGGAGCTGGAGCTGAAGGAGAAGGAGGGGTGCGTGCCGTCTGCAACGCCGGGGCTGAAGAGAGAGAGGGAGCTGGCAGAGAGCCAGCACAGAGCTGGAGACTGGGAACGCAGCCAGCCGAGCTCCAGGGTCTCCGCGGCCCTCTCCGATCACACCGAGCAGCACAATGGTAAGACGTGCACACACAAGCGCAATCACTCCCTTTTATCTTCTCTCCTTTCTTGTCTTGCGCTCTCCAACTTTCAGCTCACCTTCCCAGTTTTTTTTTATCATCTCAACCCATCCCCTCGTGTATCACCAGCGGGGACGGCCCCTCCGCTGTGGTGCTCCATGCAGCAGCGTTAAACCAGCGGAAAGTACGTGGTAAACATGGCTTCCCCTGCTGCCACCATCAAACAGGAAGTGCATGCACACGCTTTCTCTTTTTCTACGTCTTCTCTGCCATGAGATTTCCAAATCAACACTTTGCTGCTATGTGACCTCGCTCTCCCCGGTGGCCTCCACAGAGGCGAGCCGTTTCCTGTGCATGTGGGTCAGAGTGTGTATGTGCATGTGTGGCGGCCAAACGGACAATTAACAGCGCTCTGGATTGCATAAACAGAGGTTGCACGGCAGTTCCTGTGGAGCTTCGAGGGACCGAAAAGTTTGAGGCTGAGCCGTATCTGAATAATAAACAAGGAGCCGGCTCCTCACGGTTAATGCCTCGTCTGTCCTTCATCCTCTCTCGCAGAACGACCACATTAATGCGGGTGATGCGAACAACGTTACTATGGTGATCTGTGTTGGTGCAGAGTTGCTATGGGGCACGCACACATTGCTGTGAATTATGGGATGCATGTGGTGTTAGTCACATGCTCTGTGCGTGAGCCGAGGGCTGCATTCCCAGGTCAATAGAAAGCAGGTTCTGTTCCGTTTGCTACAGCTGAACCGCCGTTTCAGAGCGAGGATTTTCTCATTTGGTTTGAGCCGGCGCAGGGTTTAGGAGGTGTTTGAAACACTGCACATGGTGGGAGTCTTTGTGTGCGAGGGAGAGAAGCGAGCGTATGGAGCGTGAGCCCCCAGCGCCTGTCTTTGATCTGCGCTGGTGCTCTTAGCTGCCGGGAGAAATTCTCAAGGAGCGCTTTTCACTGCCACACACCGAAGGAGAGGGGGAGGAGAGACGGAGGGGGAGGGAGCAGAGCTGGGTTGCCGCTTGCACTCTTGGCACGGATGTTTCGGGCTAATTTAAGCTTGCAGAGAGACAGAGCGAGAGAGTGAGCGCGTCCCGGTTTGCCGTCTCGCTCTCAGTGTGGGAAGGGTGTGGTGTGGTTAGCACAAACACACAACCGTCCAGAGCGAAGGGCTTGTTTTCCGCTGGCGCTCTCTCCATCTGTGTCCTTGTGTTTTGTCTGTGCGCTTTGAACTCGTTCTTTATGAGTTGGTGAAGCTTGGTGCGGAAGGCTGAAAGGATAAAAAGAAACCCGTTAATTCCCTCCTCAGCTCAGACACATGCTTTAGTTAGAAATAGAAGCTATGCTAGATTCACTTCGCTAAAGCTACTAAATGACTCGGGGATCTGAGCAAGAGTGGGGTTTTTTTCCCAATTATGAATCCAATTCCAAACCGTATACTATGCACCAGGTATTAGTGAAGCGACTTTGATGGAGTGTGCTGGCCAGGTGTGCTTCTGCTTAAGTATTTTACAAGTTTTCCCTCTCGCAAAGAGTCTGTCAGAAGGTTCCATTCCAAATACGATCACATTGAAAATCATAGAGGTCATATGTTTCCGATGTCTTCAGGTCTTCTCCAAAATATAGCTTTTAAATTAGGATCAGGTCTGGAGAATGGCTAACCCACACCAAAAATACTTCTTACGGGGCTACTATATAGTGGCCTTAGCTGTGTGTTTGGTGCCATTGCTGTGCGGGAAGACTTTGTAATGGCATTCAGATACACATAAATATTTGACCACAATACACAATCATAAGCTCTATCCAGGCTCTCACAGAAACCCTACAATCTCTTCATTTCAGCTGCATATACAAGTGCATGTAATGCCAAGGCCCGGATGCAGATGCAAGATAACTAACGGCAATAGTTGTTTGAGCCAATACCGCCTACCCTAACATAAATGGGTAAAACGGAACTGTCTCCTGCCCCTCTCAACTTGTTCAAAGAATATAAAAAGGCTTCAAAGGCAATCATTTAACCGTACTTTGGTTGATGTGTGAACTTTGTGTCTTTGTTTCCTTTTCTCGCTACCCTGAGATCTTAGAAGGAACTTAGACTCTCGAGAGGGAACGGCTGATCTTTCCACAACTTAGCTGCAACCATCAATGTTTTTACCCAGGGAATTAAGTGTTGACCAAAATCTCACAACCCATTCTACGTTCAGTATAGCACAGTTGTCCTGTTTGCCTGCACCCCCAAAGCATGACTTCCACGCCTGCGCTTCTTTTTCCACCACTTACAGAAAGTGGAGTATTTCATTTAGGTGTCGTCTGACCTCACAAGCTTCTCCCATGTCTAGGTCATCTAATGCATGCGGCCGTGCAAAGACTTGATGGCTGTTGTTGGGTCTTCCAGCATGACAGTGGAACCAAACAAACAGCTTAGCAATCCTTGACAGGCCTCTTACGTCAAGACCTTACTTGAAGCTCCATTTTGTGGGATTTGCAGTCGTTTAATTATTTTCCATTTTCTTATAATTGAACTCCATTTTTTTGGGGGGGGGGGGTCCTCGGGCTGGTATACAGTTTTGTCTCTGGTGACAACTGATTTTATGGTGTAGCTACGACGATAGTCACAGATCTCTCCATTTTGTAGGTGAGATCTGCAGTTTTTTAGACATGAGACATAATTTTGTATGTAGAAATCGTTATTTAAGTTGCTCTCATGGGAACCATTCATTCATTCATTCATTTTCATTCCCGCTTATTCCCTTTCGGGGTCACGGGGGTCTGCCGGTGCCTATCTCCGGCACACATTGGGCGAGAGGCAGGGGTACACCCTGGACAGTTCATGGGAACCACTCAGCATATATTTGTTTAAACTCTGTATTGAAAGTGAGCTCTAAAATGGGCACAGCAGCACATTCTGTGATGGAAGCCTAACTCGTTTCGTTTTCATGTACAGGTGTGCCGCCAACATACGGACACAACAGAGTTCCTGTGCTCCAACGGTGCACCGCACCTGGAAATGTCCCACAGTCCCGCAGAGCAGAGGACAAGAGAACGAGGGATCTTAAAGGAGAGGAGGAGGGGTCTGTTGGCACGGCGACGGGCAGGAAACGTGCATTGGGTTTGGATCAGAGCCAAGGCCACCCTGATTATACGCACACAGCTGAAGAGAGAGACGATGAGAGACGGACGAGGGGAGAGGATGATAATGGCATTGCTGCGAAGAGAGCGAGGCTGATTCCAGGTAGACATCTTGACTCTGTCCATCATTTCACCTGTCCTTTCTATCAGCCCTAGTAGTAGATAAGCCGGAGTCTTTCATCTTATTATCCTGTTTGACGTGTTGTGCTCGCTCTCTTGAGCTGAGACCTGCCTTTCCCCTTTCCTCCTCTTGCTCTAGCTTTGATCCTCTCACTGGTCTCCGTGATTCATCTTGATTTGTGTTTATTGCTATCACATGGTCCAAATAATCTGGTGGGCATTCTTTGAAGGTTCAAAACAACCCATGTGTAAAAGGATATTGCTTAAACGTGGCTCAGATTTCACAAGAGCACCTTAAAGTTATTAAACGGGGCACTATTTGAAGCTCTGCCCAATGGCTACAAGTGTTGCGTCCCAAATTTGGTCCTAATCGCATTTCCAATTCACCCCATGATCAATCAAGACAGGTTGATGTTAACACAAGGCACATCTTGTCTCTCGACACAGATGGATGGTCACAACCCTCCGAACAGGAAGTGAAGAATCTGAAGGTGTGCATCGAGTTGACGGGTCTTCGGCTCAGCAAACCCCGCCACCCCCACAACCTTCAGGAACTCTGGGACAGACAGGGGCAGCTCAACCAAGACCGGACTCAAATCGGAGTTTCCAACCTGGGTTTGCTTCCCACTTCGAAAGCATCCATTCCACCTTTTCAGAGTGCCAGGAGGGAAAAGCTTGACCCATGCCCCCCGGAAGTCCCAAGAGTCCCCCATGGTGTCCCTCCCGTGGATCGAAAGGTCAAAGCAAATGGAATTGAAGAGAAGGGGGTGAAAAGGAAAGCAGAATTGGAGCGAGGCTGGATTAAGGAGCCATTGGAATACTTGGAGTCCAATACAGGTAGGGTTTCCTGTTCCGACTTATTTGAATGCATGGGTGTTTGTGTTGAGCAAAGCATTCTGGGAAGATGGGAAGTCTTTAGAGGACTTTTGAGGTAATAGGACCAGGGATCTCAAATGGTCTTGTCCTTTGTTTTCCAATTTGTTTGCATGCTCAAACTGGGTTAGCGCTGATGCAAATTCACCCTAGATACACTTTACCGGGTACGGTAAATAGTCCCTAAATACAATCTACAGTTGCTGCACTACCTTTTCTACCTCGTAACCTACATACTTTGCATACTTGGAAGAAATGAACGTTAGTTATGCAGGTAGGAGACGAACCCCGAAGGTGAAAACCGAGTAGGGAGACACAAGCAGCTTGAACGAATGAGGCACAAAGAGAGAGGGAGCGAAAGGCTGTTGGGAAGTGAAAGAGATGAAAAGCGGATACGGAGCGCTCGGGGTGAAAGACGAGAGCGAGCAAGCAAGGGAGGGAGTGAGATTAGAAGAAAGCGGAGCGCGTCGCCTGGTGTCTGCGGCTTTGGGAGAGCAATAATGATTCTTGTTGATTGACAAGTCTCACGCTCTCAGGCGCTCGCTTCTTCCTTGTTGGTATAAAAGCCTCGGTGAGAAAGCGCATGCCGCAGAGTAATGAGCCATGAGATTCCACAACTGTGCAAATAGCAACGTGCCTGTGTGTGCGCGAGCTTGTGAGGCTGCCCGTCAGTGTCTTGGCTGCTGGATATTGAGCTGGCGTTGTGTCAGGGGGATTAGAGATCAGCAAGACGAGAGCAGACTTCTGAAAGTGCGGAAGCCGCGTGTGAAAAACCGTGTGCAGGAAGGCCGTCTGAATTCATCGAGAAGCACCTGGGTGAAGCTCTAGCGCACGTAGAGTAACTGTTTGCAATCCAATTTGCAGGAATTCCCAAAGGTTAGATGCAGATTCACAATGGTCATCCCGGCAGATGAACTCATTCCAGAAATAAAAAGGGTGTGCAAGATGCATCGTGTGCAAGATTGCTGCTTTAACAACACGCATATTTCATAAACCAATCAAAATGCTGACAACCTGTGTGTCTTGTTACGTACTAGGTTTGAAGGATGGGCAAAAGTTACCAAAATGCACAGAAATCAATGGGGTCCATCCAAACCTGGTTGAGATAACTGTGGTTCTGCTGGTGTTTATAAGGGGGACTTAGTGTGTACAATCCATCTGTAGGATGTTTTAAATTATAGTACGGGGAGGAACATGCTAACCACACTTCCTTGTTCCTTAGTTGGGGTCACAGGGTTCTACTGGTGTTTATCACTAGGTCACTTTGGGTAATGAACTTTAGGCAGTCTATTTCAGGTCCACATTGAAGGTAATTTAGCATCTTCGATCTACCTGAAGTGTGTTCTAGAATTATGAAGCTCGCCCCGAGCCCTGTCTGTTCCCAGCACTCTTGACCTGCTTCTATTCCTGTCATCAAACGGTCCTGTCTGCTCAAAAATCTGAATTTTTTTTCATTAACTGCTCTAATTGTAAAGTTTTTAAGAACTAAAGAGATTAGATTTAAGCCCTCCAAAATCCCCCCCAAAATATATTGCGGCGGTTTCCTTGATATTTTACTTTTTATGTTGTTGAGTGTAGGCATTTAAAAAATCATGGTGACTCCAGGATTGTAGGAAATGGGGGGAATTAGGCATCAAGGGAGAACAAAGCGGCACCACTGATGGTTGTCAAGAGAGGAGATGTTTCATCAAGAGGAGAGAACCATGGAGCCATCGCAGCTCGTTTGCCATCTGGACACAAGCTGGGGTCTATCTGCCACGGCTGGCTCACCTTGGTGAGGGAGGGATGTTGGGAGCCCCAACACACACAATGGTTTAAGCAAAGATGTCCAGAGAAGACCCAACAGAACAGTTTTGGTCCCTTCCTTTCTTTCAGTGGAGTTTTTGTGCTATACATTTCTCACTCTTGCTTGTACTCAAGCCAAGCGATGGCTCGCTAGTTAATGCGCTATTGTGTGTGTGCCCAGTTGCCTGCTAATGGGAGGCTAATATCCCCCAGATGTCCCTGTCAAATACCGTCTCCCCCCACACGCGCTCTTGCTCCTTAGCTGAGGGAATAGGAACGCACTCACTGGCTAATTTGTGTTGTCTATGACGAAGTGTGAGAGACGAGACGTGCATGCTAGCGATGCACAGCTTTTCGCGGTAAGCCCCAGGGTGTGTGTGGATGCAGGTGTGTGTGTGTGTGCGTGCCCGTGTGTGTGTGCATTTTTAGCACGCTGCTTTTGTTTTGTCGGTTCTTAAAGGCATTAAGGTCTTTGCTCCCCTTTTGCTAATGCAGCGGCTCACTTGGGTTGCGGAGCACGCACGCTAGCGCATGTGTGAAAGAGAGCGAGCGTGCGGAGGGAATCCGGTCTCAAGGGTTCTCGCGGTAGGACGTTAATTACTCTGTTCAAGGCGAGGAGCACTTTTCGTGGACTCGAACAGTTTTCTTGTGTGGGCAGATGCTTGTGAGCAGAGTTGGTGGCTTGCATATCGGGGATGTTTTTTTCTCAAAAAGTGCTGATGGGATTTTGTGGCAGAGAGATGATGACAACGTTGCTTCTGGGTAAACTGGCGCATGTTTGTGAAGAGCGGTGGCTGTGGTCTACCATTAGAGTTGGATACGGTTACAGAAAAATTGTGAAAGTCTGTGTTTGCATGCCGTTTTAATCGGCATGTGTGTGTCGATTTTAATGAACTTTTTGAAGGAGAGCTCAGCCAATCACAGTCTAGCTTTTACAGCACTCTTTTGATTGTTTTAGTTTTTTAGTTAGGGTACTTTCCAGTTTATTTGTTGGAATTGGCAGTTTGTTTTGCTTTGTTTCCAAAACTTTGCTAAATGTCTGCTTTGGAAGTTCTGTGGTGGTCCACACAGTAGACTTCATGTGCAGATCAACAAGAATTACAAATGATTGCTAGTCTGTCGTCAAAAGAAGCTAATGTTAGCATCTAGCATTAAGGCTGTGTGCCTAGCCTATCATTTATTCTTCTGCCCTCTATCTGACTCCTTCACTGCTCCAGGTCCGAATAAATTATTTTAAAAATTCCTTAAATGTTTGTTTTAGAAGATAAATATAATAGTATTATTTCAAAAGTTTTGCATTGTTTTATTACTTTTAGTGATGGTAAAATATGTGTATTGTAGTGTCAATTAAACTTGCAAATTTAAAAAAATATTTGTTACAAAAAATCGCTAATGTTTGCACACAAACTTTGATGTTGGCTTGTAAAAGGGCTACACAACTAAACACCTTAAACTTCCAGAGCTGAGCTATAGATCTTTTTACTCGGTTGCTAGGTTGACCAATCTGGTTGCTATGGGGGAATCATTGATGTCAATTAAAGGTTCCCTTCTCACTATGAGTGATGTGTACCAAGTCCCAAGTTCCTAGCATTTTCTTAAGTTGAGATATAGATTTGCTGATTTGGTTGCTAGGGTAAATATTTTGGTTGCTATGGTAGGGTCAGTAACAAAATATAATGTTCCATGTGTCAATATGAGTAAAGTAAACCAACCCCCATATCTTTTCTTTTCCTACACTGAGATAGTCAAATTGGTTGCTATGGCAAACAGCCTGGTTGCTATGGAGGGGTCAGTGTTATAATAATATTTTTTTTGTAGCTTGGATTTGATTATGGTAGATTTTTTTTAAATTGGTGTGTTTTATGTTTTTAATGCACATTTTTGTTGTTGAAGTCTTATAATCGTTACATTACTCAAAGTTTTGGATGTTTTTGTAAAAACATACATTTAGTCATGAATTTTGGAATAAAAACACAGAGTTAATGCTTGTTTCCTACGTTATTTCACACGTTCTGCTTTACTTTTCTGCTTTCACTTTTGAGATTCCTTTGGCTGTAATGATTTCTCTTCATATTTTCCACTTTAAAAGGGTGTTTTGCTAGCTGCCGCGTGTTTGCGCTCTGCCGCTAGCGTCCTCCCTTCTGCCTCGCATGCGTGTGAGATAGATTTCCTCAGCGCACTGGGGCTCTCGCTGTGTGCGAGTGAGCGCCAGAACGGGGGAAATGATGAATAATGGAACAGATGTGAAGCGTGCTCGGTTTCTCTCTCCCCCTCGCTCTCTCTCTCTCTCTCTCTCTCTCTCTCTCTCTCTCTCCTCTCCTTTCGGCCTTGCACTCACCCTTTCATCGTCTCTTTCCCTCGCTGCAGCAGTTCTCCCTTCTGCTCTTCCACTTTTACGTCCATCCATTATTTTTGTTCTCTCTGCCGCTGCTTCCTGTTTCATTTGATTTCCCTTTCAAGCTTCCCCTCTCTTTCCCACCGTTATTCTTGATGCTATCTCTTAAGCATGCTTCTTTCATGTGGGCTCTGGTTGAAAGAGGTAGAATAGAAAGCAGACCAAGGAAGGATTGAGTCCGTGTTCGTGGATACTCTTGTTCTTTGTCCATCTTTCTGCTGCTGTCAGTCTGATTTACCTAACAAGGTCTCTCTCTCAGTGTGTTTCCTCTGTGATGAAATCCCTAGCAATACACTTAATAGGAGTCCCAAACGGACTTCTTCTCTGGTTTGTTCTGCAGTTGTTGTGCTGAAATCTGAGCGGTTGAATGCTGGGGAGTTGCTGAGGACTATATTCTGATTTGGGGCGTTCGGATGAATCAAGTGTTGGATACTACGCCATTACATTACTAAGGTCCTGGTACAAGGAACCACTAAAATGTACCTGTTTTATTTTCTCTCCGTCTCTAGCTATTCCTCCCGATGGCTATTGTGGTGACTCCTTACGGAAGTACCCCTCGACCATTTCATGTCACTTCTCTGACAAGCGGCAACGAATCAGAGATCACCGCCGGTCGGCGGGATCCACCTCACCTTCTTCAGACCCCGACGGACACTTCCTGTCACGATTGCGGCGACACGGCGACCCGGAAAAACCAAAGGGAAAAAGACCGTGTAAAACAAAGCACCTCAGCCAACAGGAGCGAAGGATGCTGATGGAGGCCACCAATGAGGAGTGTCCTGACTTAAGCCCCACCGACCAGCACAAGGTAAGACAAGGTCTTTTGGTCTATGATTTTGGTAGCAAAGTCAAACATAAATTCTATTAGCCAGGAAGAGACGCAGTGATGTCAGTACTCAAATCTGGGTCACAACTGCGCAAAGTACATATCGCTCTCAACGCCACAGTAACCGACATAACATCTGTGACAAAGTAAAGGGCCTTCCTTTGGAGTTGCTCAACTTTTCTTCTCAATGTGTCTGTGTAAAGATAAATTAATTAAATATGTGTTCGTATAGGGTTATACAGCCATGAAGCATAGCAGAACTGATCAAATGTTCATTTTTTGAAATGTAAGTTGCTTTGAATGTGGATGAAGGATCATTTTGAGTAGTCATGCTGTAGCTTGTCATCGCCATTCAGATTATATTGAGGTTTGTTTGACCAATCAGATACTAGTGAGGTTTGTTCGGCCAATCAGATTGCCTTCAGGTTTGTTCGTCCAATCAGATTCCATGTGGGTTTGTTTAACCAATAAGATGTGTGTAAGGTCAATTCAATTAGATTCCATTTGGGTTTGTTCGACCAATCCGATTGCATTCAGGTTTGTTCAACCAATCAGATTCCATTCGGGTTTGTTCAACCAATCAAATTCTATTTGGGCTTGTTCAACCAATAAGATATGTCTGAGATCAATTCAACCAATCAGGTACCAGTGCGGTTTGTTCAACCAATCAGATTCCATTTCGATTTGTTCGACCAATCAGATTCCATTTGGATTTGTTCGACCAATCAGGAACTATTGATGTCAGTTTGAGTTTTTTTATTTATTGATATATTTTTTCTTTTTTGATTAGAAAGTGTGTTTTTCAGCATATTTTATTTTTCTTTCTACTCACGTGCTTCAAATCTTCATCTGCCATCTTGATTTATGGGAATTGTTCTCCATATTATTTACTGACACAGTAGAAGAGATTACAGGCATCGAGCAATTTTATTAAAGCAAGTGTTGCATCCTCCTCTGTCTCTGAGGATGGGACAGCAACTTTCAGAAGGTAATATTACATTTGCGAGCAACAAAACTCTACATTTGAGAAAGTGAAGTCAAAAATAAACCCAAAAATTTGGTGAACAAGCTGGAGATGTTCATGATGAAATCACACGAAACACACTAGTGTCTGTCTATATTTGCTGACCAGTTTCCCAACACTCGACACCAGATCTCACATCCAACAAAGATATGACTCTCTTCCAATGCAGCGTTTGATTCTCTCCGCGAGGCTTGTGCTCTTAGCTTTGGCTCTCATCAGAAGCGTTCACCCCAGGCTCAGTGAGGAACCGTTTAAAAACGTGTCTCCAATCAAAACAATGTTAATCATCCCAATTAGGAAAGCTCTGCGGCTCTCTGGGACGGCTCAGCGGGTCAGAGCGAGTGTGTGTGGACGTGTGTGTTTATAGTGCGGCTGCTTTGACCTCCTCTCGTGTTGAAAGCCAGACTCCCAGCGGAGAGACTGAGGGAGAAGTGAAGGCTGGGTCGCAATCCTGCGCTCTTTCGCTCTCCGTCAAGGAAATCATTCCCTGGTGAACCCGCGGTGCATTCTTTAAATAACACCTCGCACGCAGCTGTGGCGAGCGCTCCCTCCACGCTCAGCTGAACACAAACTCACCTCCAGATATCCGCGTTTACAGCAGACAGACGCCCTCGCGTGAAATCTTTTCTACCTGTTTACGCAACACTTTGCAAAGAGGGCGGCATTTTCCAAAATATGGATGTCCTCGGGGGAAGATCACTCACTGCTTTGATGCGTTCTGACATATTTGCTCTCTCTGCAAAGTTTCTTCCAATGAAACACTGGGAAAATCATTGTCTGCAGTGTTTTGGGGGGAAGACTATATCTTGGACACTTGTTTACATTTAAAAAGCCCGGTTTAATGCTTGTAAATGACAGATTTAGTCTGTACTACACCAGCGTAACTTGGAAATAGGATTCAGACCACACTCATATGTGATTTAAATCCATATTTTGTCTGTAATTTGGTTTTTATTTGGCATTCATTTCTTAACGCCATCTCATTATAGCGAAATTTTCTTAGTATAGGACAATATTTTCTACGTATAGGAACATTTTCGTTAGTTAAAACCTTTATACTCATTTTTTCATAAATTTCTTTAGGTAAAATAATTTTTTTCTTATTACAGTGAGAAAAATGTGTGAAATGTTTAAATAAAGTGGTAAAAAATTAAATTTAAACTATTTTTTAACATTTTTACCAAAACGTTATTTATTCAAAACACCTTTTCTCACCCTAAGAGATATTGTTGAGTAAATTGTTTCACATTTTAAATACTTGTTAAAGACAGAACGATACTGTAGAACGATGCAGTAAAGTTTGTAAAAACTCAGGAAAAGGGTTTTCCCTCAGGGAAAGGGTGGGGGTGTGGTCAATCGTGACTTAATGGATACCTGGGAGCGGATATGTATAAAAAGAGGAGTGCATAAAACACTGCTCAGTGTTTAGAAATGGGGGATTGCACAGATGCATCTCTGCTGTTAAATAAAGGTCGCTGGTGATCATTGTTAGCAGTGGGAGCACAGCCCAACATATTCGACCAAAAGTCATGTCTTGTAGCCACTTTAGACCGTTCATTACTTTAATGTGCAACAAATATATATGCACCCAACATATGCCGAGATCTGAGTACAATATAGCAGCATTCTTTCATGAACAACAGTCGATTATTTCTACTACAGTCACAGACCACGTTTCAGCAAGTATCAAGACTTCTAGATGTGGCAAGGATAAATATTATTGTAGTGAAAGTTGCATAGGTGCCAGACGGACTGGTCTGGGTGTCGACTCTATGGTTCAAAGATACCTTGTTGATGTGGTTAGAGATGGAAATATCATCTGAACGCTCACCACCTCTGGTGTTCACACGGCTAAACCTGAGATAACGAAGGTGTACCTAATAAAGTGGCCGGTGAGTGCCGGTGCGCTGCTGTGAGAAGAGCAGTGCATGCATGTGTGTTTGCTCTGACAGCTGCTGCGCTGTGAATCTCCTCCGGGGTGGGTGGAGTTCCTGCCCCGATCAGCCTCCCTCCCCCACACCCGACCTTCAGTCTGCTCGCATGAACCCGAGCGCTGAACTGACACCATCCACCCGCCCCTTAGCACTCCACAGATAGAGCGCTCGCACATGGGAAGCTGCAGAGATAAAGCGAATGGGAGAGAGCCAAAGTCTTCCGCTGTTTCCTGTTTAACTTTCCCTGCCGGGGAACAAGCTCGCTGACGGATCGCCTTCGAAAGCTTTCCATCGAGATACGAAACTGTGTTGCTAAAGAGATCTTTGTGTTGGTATTAACAGAAAAAAAAACATTGAAAGATCGGTTTATTTTACCTGGAGAATCTCTGGTCCACATGATCACAGGTTGTTTTTCTCATACTGTTTTAAAAAATTGTATTCGCACGAAATCATGAAAACTCCCCATGAAATGCCGTAAAGACGACCGAACCAACAAGTTGCAGTCGATTATAAGAAGTCCAATAAGAGCCCTTGTTGGTAAGAGATTCTGAATGGTAAACACAGGGCGTGATGACCATGACAATCGCAGCTTCAAAATCGTTGAAAAACCAGTTTTCGTTGTCAGAAACATGTTCGCATTTGGTTACATGAAAACAGTCCTGTATTTTAACCAAGCACAAAAAAACCCCAGTTTTCAAAATATCCGAGTACATGTCGACAGGGCCCCAATAAACATCCCTTGAACTCTAGGATCGAACTCACTTTAGAAGCACGCGTGGACAGGAGGATCCAGTCACTAAGAAAACAATTGGTAACACACCATTACATTACAGAGTGCCTACTCGAAAAGCCCAGCCCAACGAAAATAAAAAATAAACACCTGAACTATTCAGAGGGCGAAACATGGCTTTACAGGACTATGAACTAAGACTAGGACTAAGATGCCATTGAAATTGGTCGTTTATGGTAATTCATGCAGTCAATGACTCAAAACACACAACCAAGGTGACAGTGGAGTGGCTCAAGAAGTGTCTAGTCAGGGTCCAGATCATTAAATCCTAATAACGAGTAAGGAGAGGAGCATAATCCCTGCTGAAGTTTGAGCAAATAGAAGAAATGTTATTGTTTACAAGTATTGAGTCATACTTTGTGAAGTTGTCAAATACTTATTTCACTTGTATGCATTTACCAAATGCACTTTTGTTTGTTTTTCCTCGCTGCTGAAATGTGTTCGATTTTGGCTCTATTTTACAGTAAATTGTCTTTATCTCTCTAAATATCAATATCAGCGTTTTTATCTTGATCAAACGAACAACTCGTTTGTATTTGCGAGAGAAAAACAAGGCGGGGTGATCTGATTGGTGCATTTAGGTTGAAACCCGTTTCTACTCTCCCGACAGGCGATGAAGGGTTCCGTCCAGAAACGTCCGTTGTCCGAGTCCACCCACATCAAATCTTGTCCAACTTCTCCAGCCTACCAGCCAGTGGCACCAGCGCCCCCTCCATGCACACTTTCGGATGTACCCGTATCTCCAGTCACTCCTGTGCCTCCAGTTTCCACAGAGCTGCCAGTCAGCAGGCCGATGCCGCCTGAAGCCCGCAGACTCATCGTCAATAAGAACGCAGGCGAGACTCTACTGCAGCGCGCAGCACGGCTGGGATATGAGGTACGTGTGCGAGAGGCATCTCTCTCTCTCTCTCTCTCTCTCTCTCTCTCTCTCTCTCTCCGCCCGCTCTCTTCGCATCTCATTATTCCTGTGTGAGACTGAGTCTGACATGCGAGAACCCCTGACAGGCACAGAGCGATTGCTTGCTGCGAGCGCACACACACTCGCGCACCTTCCCCTTTCGGCTTCATCACTCCCACCTTTCTCACACGTTCTCTCCGGTGCTTTCACGAGCGCTCTGTTGCTCACTCTCATCTCATCCTTGCTCTTTTCCTTCTGAGATCTTTAACCCTTTGTAGTTTGTGGCCTGCATTGTAAGATCTCTCGGATTCCACCGACTTTGATCTCAAGCGGTGGCGTACTTGCGCTATGAAGTGTCCGAGGCTCGCTCGCGGTTGTAATGGCGTAGCATCTTTACCGCTGATCATGATGCACCCTTAGCTGTGCTGGTGCTTCCATTTCTCTTCACCAGTGTTCTAATTCATTATTGGATAGAGATTTTGAAGAAGCAGTTTATTATCCTGCGCTTCTGTATCATCCGAGTGGTGCCCGATGGAAAGCAAGCACAGATACGGTGCGCGGGAAAAGCTGCTTGTCATTTGCTTTGAACACTTCCTTTGTTGTCTGCATATTAATATTAAATGTGGGGAAAAATTTCAATTTAAGTTATTGGTTTATTGTACAAAACCAGGGAAACACAGGGATGGGTTTTAAGAGTGTTGGGCGCGGTGTTGGGGCACTGATGAGCTTTGGGTATGCTTGTAAATAACTGGATATACAGGTTTCTTCAGGAGCTACTCTGGAATTCACCGGGGTTCCACAGATGTGCAAGATACAGGGGTTCCATGGGTTCTCGCGCGGCGCAGCGTTCCGTGTCCAATTTGTGCAGATTAATGGGTAGCTGGATTAGTTCCGGCAGTGCGTCTGAAAGGACTGGCACGGAGAACAGGAAATGAGCGATTACTGCTGCGAGCACATGATTTCTCTCCTTCCCCAGCCCTCCCTCGTCCCCTCGCGTTCCTCCACGGCTCTTTGAATTCAGCCGAAAGGGAAAGTTTCCTAAAGCAGTTTATGAAGACCAGGCTTTAGATGCTGGGATCGGAGCTAATGCTGCTTTCAGATGCTCCCTATATGTTTTTTTACACCTGTCCCATTGTAAACCTGTCCCGTCCTGTCTGTTCAGTGTTCCGGGGTTTCATTGCCGCCACATGGTTCCCGTTCCCCTCCCCCAACATCTCTTGTTTGCATTTTTCACCTCCCTCCTCTCTCAAGCCAAGAGTTTTACTGCAGTGCACTCTTTCATTTACAGTCTCCCGGAGCTGATGACGCTTGCGTTGTGATGCTGCTTATTTACACTTGTGTTTGGCTTTTATGACTGACAAGATTGGCCTTTGTGTGCTGATTGAAACCTATCGTTGTGTGTGTGTGTGTGAGTGCGTGTGTGAGTGCGTGTGTGCGAGCGAGCAAGAGAGAGAGAGAGAGAGACCTATCCATCTTTCTCCCTCTGATTCTGCTGCGGTTGCTAGACTCCGTCTGTAATTCTGCTCTCGGGCAGAATGGCTCTCTGCCATTAAGGTCCAATCAGTGATCTGACAAGTGCTCTCCGTAATCTCCACTTTAATTAATCATTCAGCTCAAGGTGCTAAACATGCGCTGTTTTAAGCCATTAGCCACATGTTCCATGCACCTCGCCATCTCTAGCTGTGGAAAACAACGCATGCTATTAGAATCCAGCAGAAAGAGGGTTTCTGCACTTTTGAATATAAAAATATACAGGAATATATATATATATATATATAGTTTTCCTGATGGCACCACGAAACACTGTTGACCAAAATAGCAGACAGTCATACAGAAAAAAAAACTATTACATGGATCACTACTTACCTCCAGCGGCTGCGTCAATACTCTTGCATTTAAGAATAAGTGCGCATACCCTCTCCTGAACACTAGATGGCTCTTCGGTGAACTGCAATTCACTGGTGGCGCAAAAGCAGTAATGGTGCTTTTATCAGCTGAGGACATGTGACCAAACGAGCCAATCACAGCAGTTTAACGCAGTGCGTGAAAAAAAGACTTGACGGACTGTTTTTTTTGCCTGGTGTGTAAGGTCACATTAGCGCTTGTGTATTTAAGATTAAACATCCAGTGCATGCACACCCTCTGCTTGCAGCAGATGCATAAGTATGAAAAGCCTTTTTTTTGCTTCAAAAGTGGCTAATTCTGTAATGAAATAAGCTGAGTTCAATTTCTCTCAGCCCTTGAAAACGAAGGCTGTGAGGAAGGGCTGAAAATATACCCCTATGAGTTGGGACACTCCATACCCATCAGCCAAATGGTCCCGAATTACCAGCAGATGCATCACCGGTGGTACCTTTTACTTTTTAGCACACAAACATAATCTAACAAAAATTCAATGTAACGTTTTAATTAGTCCTGTAAAACTACCACTTTTTGTGATTTAACTTTTACTCAATGATATTTGAATTTATTTACATGACATTTAAAATAAAGCAACATGTAATTCTGAATTTTAAAAAAATCTGACATTTTCTAAAATAGCATTAATTATTGTTTTTGCCGTTAAGAAAGAAACAATTTGATCTCATAAAGATATTGTACATTTTGTGCAAAAATTACTTATTTCGGTTGGGCTGGTGGCCACCTATACATTTCGAATGAAGTTCATAATTTTCCTTGGAATCGAAGGCTTTGCGGCACCCCTAGCCCTACCCCTTTGATAAAATATGATTTGGGACACCCCTTAACCTCACAGGAACACACAAACGGAGAGTTAGGACAAAGAAGTTGCTTATTAATAATAACATTTGTTTGCTTATTAATAATGAAATGTTATTGAAATCACATCACATTTAAGGTTATGATGTTCTTTATCGACTCTTAGACGATCCAATAGCTCTTTTTCTTACTGAGGAGGAAATTCCAAACTAATTTATAGCAGCAAACTAACTTTGTCTACTTGTACCTAAACAGCTTTATTTATAAACTAATTAGCATTTAGCTCAGACTGCAGAGCGCTAGCATAATGCGCTAGTGGTGTATTTTCTGAAGCGTAGGCTCTGAGTCTGGGGGCTCTGTGATTCTCCCCGGCGGCGTTCGGGGTCTAATTCTGCTCTAATGCTTTTATAAATGCACTCAGTGACACCGGTTACAGGCGTCAGTTCTCGCGCCGTACACAAATACGGTGGAGAATTTGTCTCAGAGGAGCACAGATAACATGTGATGTATTCCTCATCTCTCCCTTTGGTGCTCAGACACAGAAGCGAACGAGTTTGCACTTGTTCAGGTCTTTCCTAGATGGAAACCGATAATACGAGCTGCCGTCACATTTAGCATTTTTCTACACAGTTCTTTTGGTAAATTACAGACTTTCCTTCATTAACCCCGTAAGACCATTGTTAATTGGTTTAAAGGATTCTCGTGGTTTGCCTAAACAGATTAAAATAGTTGCAATACTGCTACTGGTAATAAAGTAGTGAGTAAAATAGTGGCACCAAAAAAGAAATTGGCTTAACCAACACTATTTTTCTGTCTTATTTTTATGCTCAATTTATAAAAACAAATATTAAAACATGTGAATACACAACTGATTAAGAGCAAAGTTGCATAATTCCATCCGTGCATAGCTTTCCTAGCATTTGACACAAGCATAAAAAGTAAAACATAGCAGAAATATAAAACAATGAACAATATATATAAATAATAATATAAATAAACTCAATGACAGCAAGTTGTACACTGAATTAGTATTTTAAAGTCTCCAAAGAAAATGACCAGCAACTGAGAAATCTACCTTTTATTTTCAAATGGGTCTACACTAGTGGTCACATAAACAAAAGCATGTGAAACGTTCTCGAATTACATAAAGAATGGTAATTTCATAGCAATTGGTAATTTCAATGGTATACAAAACATAATTGAGTAAAAAAAACAAATAGAACATCAGAGTTAGCATTCTCAGTCATCAATCAGCATTAACAATTAGTTATTGTGTCATACAATGTTGGGTTTGGGTTACTTACCTCGCCAGGCATTAAGTTTAAAACACATTTTACATGACAACACAATTTTTCAATGGTTTCTGGTGTTTTGATCAATCTCAAAATGTATTTATGAGAAATGTTGATTTTTGTGTAGAATATTTTGGAGGGCTGAATCTGAAACAATAGAGTACGTGTTATAAAAAGTGTTAAATCCAACCAGATTTTTTCCATATGATGCTGTGGAAAACATTGGGAATGTAAAACATTTACATTTATGTAAATATAACAAATGGACAAACAAACGTTTTATAGTCTTTGAACCTCATGGAATGGCCAAACCAGGAGCTGTTTCTGCTTAAAATGCTACCCAAAATATAAATAACTCTCTTCTTAAAGAACTATCTTCACCTTAATGTAAGAGATAGCACAAAACCATAGCCGCCGCTACTTAAAGCCCATATTACTGCCTCAATCCCCTCCGCTGCGAGTCGGTGTCTTGTTTTTCTAGTCTTCCCTCGTTCCGTCTCCTCTTCCCCTCCCGCGCTTCAGCTTCAGACAGGAAGCCGCTCTCTCGCTGTGTGTGTGTTTGTGTGACAGAGATAAGCCGCGAGCTGCGCACGGAGCTGCCAGCTCTCTCGCGGTGTGTGTGTGTGTGTGTGCGTGTGTGTATGTGTGTCTGCTAAGCCACGAGCAGCTCCGCGGCGCTGCCAGGGCTCCAGAAAATATGACATGACTGCGCGGCCAAAGCTTTCAACACAGTGCGCGGCAGCTGCTCCCTGTGTGTGCGTCTCAAAGCGCAGGAGAGCGAGGGTTCACACGCTCAGACGTGGCACTCCATCTCAGTCCCAGCGCAACTGCAGTAAACATTCAACCGGCACGTAGCATTTTTTTCCCCGCGCTATTTTCTCTTGGGCGCGCACCTTCAAAACAAACCGTTCTTGGCTTGATGAAACTCCTTCGAGCTGTTCTCTTGCTCTCTCCGCACACGCCCGGGTGTGTGATTGAGTCATTTTGGCTTGCACTTCAGACATTAACCAAGCGCAAGTGGAAAAAGCTGGGTGTTTTTTTCCCAAGGCTGACTGAACGAGCGCGTCCTGTCCACACTGGTGTCAAGCGAAGTCTGTGACCTCAAATAACCCAAGCCACATGCGTTCATGCAACTGAATCCGATCCAAATGACCTCGACGCGTCCATGTCTGAAGTAAGAGGCGTGTCTGTGAAGCTGATGCAGCCTCAATTGTGATTGTTTTTGTCAAAATAAAAAGAAAACGATACCTTTTCTTAAGTTTTTACAGCTCCGTGTTTGACTGAACAATCCCTAGATTAATGGGATTCGGATCCGCGAGTATGTTTGCAGAGGAGGTTCGCAATTACTTTACAATACCCGTAGAAACTTCTCTCCTCTGCATGAGATATTATCAAAGATTTCACGAAGGATCAGTGAGAAAATCTAGTCTTGCTTACTTTCCCAAGCTGATAATCAGATTTCGTTTATTTTTCGGCTTTGGGAACAATTTCCTCTACGAAGAAGACAGGGTATTGCTGGCAGGAGTAAATGGGCAGTGCCGGAGGTGAGGTGACCTTCAGGTCAGTGCCAGAGTTCCTCATTGGAAGCCAATCATTCCAAACTCGTGTCACGGCCAACATCCACCTACAGCTAATACGATCGAGCATAAGCCACGCCCCATCTCAGTTAATGCCCATTAGTCTGGCCTGCCGATGGCGATATCTGTTGATATACGGATATCTGGCGTAGGTACTAAAATGGTGAACATTTTCTACACTCCGGTTTAAATCATTGAATGCCTATGCAACGTATAATCACATGCTTCCATACGGCCTTCAAACAAATACCTCCAAGTCGTAAGGTTTTCAACATGTTATGGACTTTTTAATCACAGGTTTTTGCGGTTTATTATTAACCCCAACACAAATAACCCCCTTTTGACCCCTATCATCTCACAAAGCCATCAATCTCCCCCTTGATCTTCATTTGCATGCTTGTCTCAAAACCTGTTCCTTTAGCGGAATTAGCATTGTCGCAGGATCTCTCTTTTTGGTTTACAAGCATAAACTTGGCAGAGGACGTGCATTAGAGTGGAATTAAGCAACGACTGCAAGGGTTTCTTGGTGGTGCACTGGTGTTCAAATTTGATGAATGATTGGAGTTGAGTAACCAGCAGTGTGTACTCTGGTTATAATACCTCTATTTGCCGTGTGGCATGTGTCCGTCACACCCTTTCGGTCACGGTCTGCCAAGCCTAAGCAAACAAAAGGATACGGACCTTCAACTCTGAAGCGCTGGCAGTTCTATCTCACAGTCTCCACCGCTGACGCCTTCCAAGCACCCAAAGTCCGTTCATAGTCCGTCTGAAGTGTATTACACCTGGAAACAGGAAGCTTTTCTTCTTTTGCCAAGCTGGCTTTCTATGCTGCATCTGGGACTAAAAGCCAGTCTTCTCTTAAAGCAACACTCTCGTTCGCTGGTAAATTTACTCTATGGCTCGTCAGCAGTCAGCTAGTCAAAGGTCTGGCTGTGCGAAGCAATATCACATGTTTGTGCACGCACACATTCACTCGCTCAGTACCATCCTGGCCGTCTGTCAGGGAAATTCCTAATCCACTAATGAGACTTTTCTGCTCTGGAGGCCACCTCAACCCTTCTCCCTCTGTTATCACTACTCCCACTCCAGTCATGCCTCTCTCAATTAAAACCACGCTCCCCCCTCTGCGTATCCTGCTCTTTCTTTCTTTCCAGTCCTTTTTTGTGCCTAGTTGTTCCCTCACCAGTGCAACTTTATGTCTGCTTCGTGGGTAAAATTAGAAAGTTTTGCAGCTCTGTGTGGAGCCACGGGATCATTAGGCAACTGCCTCACATTTCGCTTCCAAAACATCCTCACAAAACTCTCATTTGCCAGAGATCACCAGAAGCTATTGATGCTCTATCTCAGAACTTTTATGTAGATCTCAGAGATAAGGTAATGGATCCTTACTAGGGCTTATTTTGACCAGGAACGTCGGTTTGCTTTGCTTCTGGAATGAAGGCTCGTGGTGTACGATGGCGTATATGGAATTGTTGAATCACCTCTGCGACTGACATCTCTGTAAATGCATGGTAGCCCCATGCATAATAGAACGAGCCAACCCAGATTTACTTGACTGCATGCAAGGTTAAGAAAGCTGGTGGTTGTACATAGTCCCAGGTGCAAGGCAATGGGGCTTTTCTACTGCATTGTTTGGATAGGTTGGTACAAATAGGGTTTGTTTGCTTTTCCTTGGTAATTAGTGACGCTTCAGAGTTGGACTACCTCTATTAAGTGTCTCCGCTATTACATCAGTAAAAAAAGACATGTTTGAAAAAGATTGGAAGGCCTGCAGTTCCTCGTTTGACCAAGGCAGTTGAGACATTTTGATTTGTTTTGTTATTCAAACTTCTCCCGATAAACACTGTTGCAATTGGCGACGAATGCTCAGCTCTTTTGCTGTCTCGTGTGGCAGAGGTGTGTGATGCTCATACATTGTTCAATGATGCAATTGTGATTTTATTGGCCCCTAAAAGTGAAATCCAGGCCAATCATGTTTGTCTTGGTTATTGAACTGTATGAAAATGGGCACAGAGGACGGAACACGGTGGAAAAATAAGAATTTAATGTGCACTGGAAATATATTGTTTGTGACTTTGGAAGTAACTGTTCTCTTGGTAATCCAGGGATACCTGAGGTATACAGATACCCTTTTTTACAATGGCACACCTTTCCAAGAACCATAGATGAGATGGCACTGAAAAAGTACCACTGGAACCCCCCCAAGAGTTACCCAGGACAAATTGAAATGTGCCATTATCCTGGAGGTACCAACTGGTTTAGATCTCAATTAACTAGGTATTGAGTTTAAGGCATTTAAATACATTAAAATACCTCTTTTAGCTGTATTTTTATAGCTACGTTTCCCAAAGTGCATTTCGGCCTGCATGTTTCCCTGAGAATCTAGACTTGAACTTGGCTCACAACTTTCCTGAGACCTAGACTGGTTTCATTTGCGCTGGGCTTGCTCACTCTCTGAACATCTTTCTTTTTCCTCAACCAAACCATAGTACTAGCTTTTCTTGGCTCTGTTGTAGTCTGTCCTGACTTTGAGGTTGTGGTAAACTTGCGTAGAGTTCAGTCTTGAACTGCCTGGGTCTTGTTTTGTGGGATGGCTGTTGTGAAGAGGTTGATTGTCTAGAGTGATCCATTGATTGCAGTTGTTAGCTGCGAGTCCTTGTAGCAGGGGACAGCGGGGGAGGAAAGGCAACAACAAAGAGCCGTTCTGAGCGGAAAAAATCACAACAAATCTTTTTTTTCCCTCACGAGGCTCTCAAACACAGCTTCATTGTCTGTTTAACGCAACACTTATTGCTCCTGCCCGAAACCTCCCCATTGAGGAAATCCCGGAGGCACAAGAGACATTTTTTGGAGTGAGGCAATGGAAACATGAACGGAAATAGAGATATTCCCCTATGAACCGTCCCTCAGCTTTGGTAACCGAACATGGTCTGTGTATTCCCTTTACCGACCATGTTTTGGTCTGATGATGGGAGCCAGAGCTTCCCGTTAGGGCTCGTTATCGACTCAGCTCTCCAGCTAAAGGCTTGGTTTTTTTCAGTCGTGCCGGCAGCACGCTGTATCCTGGATACAGAGCCGGCGGGAAGTGCAAGGCAGAGCTGTTGGCAGCAGCGTGGGGCAGGTCGTACCACTGTGACACGAGGGAGGGGTTGAATGCACTCTCTGAGGCGCTGCCAGGGTTGAAGTGCGAGCTCTACGCCTCCTGAATCCTAATGCCCTCATTCGTCTGAGTGCCGAACGGACACTGGCCCTCCCCTCTTCAGCCCATCTGTGTGTGTGCTTGCTTTTGTTGCTGCTGTGCATGAGGAATAGACTTGCGATGATGGATCAGGGAGTTCCTTTAAGTCTCCGACTCTACAATTAATTCTGTGAGGCCTCTCTTTAATATGGACCTCTTCCGGATAGTGTTCTTAATCATTGTACTCGAGTGCTGGGAGATATGAGTGGGACAATCAATATTTGCGTCGTTGGGTATCTACTGGGACAACGGCAAAATATATCAAGTAGACAAACCTATATCTAAGATGTCGTTGCAAGACGAAATGGTTTGAGTGCTCAACTTCAATCCAGTGTCTCAACTGCTCTGCTCAAAGAAACTCGATCGTGAGATTGTAGTCGAAGACAAATGTCTTGGGTTTCTTTCAAGGTTGGATTTTTTTTTGGTAGAAAATATCATTCAGTTCTTAGGTGTCCCAATCAAGGTCAGAATTCCAAAATATATCAGGTGGACAGACCTACCTAGACCTATTAGAAGCTAAAATGGTTAGATCCCAAGAGATTGCTTTGGAGTTCCAAAGTTAGGTCAAGTAAGACTTTCCCAAGCAAGCATTCGCTGAACCAAAGACGCCCAAACTACATGAACAGCTTAGGAACCAACTTGATATTATAAAGGCGTCTCTCTGATGTTTGCAAGGTCACAATCACGTGGCTATCGGGGCTTTCTTGGTGGGATTGGTGTGCAGCAGCTTTCTCTATGAGCTATCTTTTGGGTGTTTCTGATATTTCACCAAAATAATTATCTTATTGTGAAAATGTAGAACAAAGTAGTGCTTGGTTCTTCGTACCCAATGTAAAGCCTTTACTGTCAAAGAGATGGATTTCCAGCCAACAGCACACATAGACGATAAACCTGGTTGTATGCCTACAACAGCAAAAGTCAGGTTCAAAACAGATGCTTGTGCAAGGGCAAGAACTGTTTTTATTTCAACTGTTTCTTGCTGATCCACACAAACACACACTCAATGCCTTCTCGGGCATCTCGTACAGAGAGAGAACAGCAGGCTTTGAGCTGGATTCGTCTGTAAAACCCTTGATACCTCACACATCAATAATCGGCTCTGGGCAAAACTGTCTGTCCATCCTCTGCCGTCTCCCTTTCTCTCCGTCTCTGCTCTCTTTAATGGGCTATAATGAATTTCATTCCTGGCTGCACCATAGTAACGGCTGGTTTTCTGTCTCTGGCTCGCTGCAGGAGGTGGTATTGTACTGTCTGGAGAATAAAGTGTGTGACGTGAATCATCGGGATAACGCAGGGTACTGCGCGCTTCACGAGGCCTGTTCGCGCGGCTGGTTCTCCATCGTTCAGCACTTACTGGAGCATGGGGCTGACATCAACTGCAGCGCACAGGACGGCACCAGGTAAACACACACGGATTCATGCTTCATAAAACCATGTGCCAAGACAAACATGAGATTTCATGCCTTCGTTAACAGTTCATTCCACTGCTTTTTAAAGCACCAGAAGGGCAGTTTGTGGAGGGACAAGAGTGTAATAAGGCCTAAGTTCTGTAAAGTGGGAAACGGACCAAATCACCATTTATTGCCAGTGTTTTACCATCGATCATTGCAACAACTCTAGTGTTTATAGCAATTTGCTGCACGCGTCAAAGTAAATCAACCGCAACTTTTGCCTGATTTCTGGAACGTTGATTATTTTGACTCGGAAATTCTTGCTATTTTGCACACACAAATTGGTAGTTGCTCACAAATGAGGCATGAGTTTTCATCCAGTTTCAGAAGATTTGATCTGTGCATACCTGTTTATACATTTTGTTGAAAGGGCTAACAAATATGGTAATATTTGACAACTTCCTGTGGGAAAACAATTGCTGATTGACCATTGTTAGCATAGCTTAGCATAGATCATTGAATCCTATTGGTCCAGTAGCATTTCAATATAAAATTATCAATTCCTTTCCATATTAATACCATATTTTTCCTACTCATTTAGGGTAACGTCGTATTGAGTTTTTTTTAATGGTGATACTTTTAGGAAATACTGCAATGATCTATGCTAAGCAATGCTAATGCTAATCAACTGAATAGGCACAAAAATCAAAGACAACTCCTTATTATCTTGAGGGTTAGATATATTTCATGAAGAAGTTAAAACATCTTCATTTGTGACTGGTTTCTAATACTTCCAATGCTTTAATGGCACAGTCTTGAGAGCACGGCACTGCGGCACTGATAATTACACATGCACTCGCGTGCTAACGCGGAAACACACACACACACACACACACACTGTCAGTAATTATATGTTTGCTAATAATGACTTCACAACAGAAGAGGCCGAGAATCTTAGCTCGGATAATTACTGCAAGAGGAGCAGATTGTCCCGTCTACACTTAAAAAAAATCCAATTTCATTTAGCGTTCGTGTCGGAAAGATGAATGGTGGTGACTGGTTTTAACGGCTGCTTTACTGGGAGATAGAAAGTGCTAAAATTAAGATAATTATAGTTAAGTGATCAAATGGATTGTTAAGGGTTATAGTGATGATTGTCACGGTTCCTCCTGATAAAGACCACAGAAGAGGACGTTGAAACTGAGACACTTGATTAATGTCGCAAAAAGTGGTTGAGTGTGCAGGTGCTGTCACCAGTTCAGTGGGTGACTGGACAGTTTTGTTGATTGAAGAATGATTGACAGGAGTTCCATTATTGTTGTTAAAAATGTTATTGAACAATCCTAAAAAATTCCACCGCGGGAACTGACCACGGATACCCTATATTTAAAAGTGTTTCAGTTTCTTTGTCCAAACGGGATGAACGATTGAAATTACGTACTTACAATTAGGATGCATATATTTTTTGTGATTAACGAACCAAAAAACATAGACCAGTTTTTGAATTTCCCTGCCAAGTGGCTTTCAGCAGCCATTAAAATGCATTTTGGAGTAACTTCAGAAGAGTAAAACTAAAAGAACCCTTTCAGACACATTATTATTCGTTTGTTTGGTTCAAATAAACTTGGTTTCTGTAAAGAGCTCGTATCACATTGATATCATTAACTGGTGATTACTGTTTCATCAGACCTCTTCATGATGCTGTGGAAAACGATCATCTAGACGTGGTGCGGCTCTTGCTCTCCTACGGGGCTGATCCGACTTTAGCCACGTACTCTGGCCGCGGCTTGCTAAAGATGACCCACAGCGACATAATGGAGTGTTTTCTCTCAGGTAAGAAGAGCTCTGTCTGTCTCTTCCTAGAATCTCGCCGCTGTATTAGCGGCGGTGCTTCGGCGATCTGGTTACTAGGCAACAGCTGGAGTGGAGGAGAAGCCTTTAGAGTGGGCAAAGCAGCTTCCCCTGAAAGGAGATTACGTGTGTTTGTCCGTTTGTCTTTAGTTGGTCTTGTGCAGCGTGTCTGTTTGGAACACCGGACGGACGGGTGGGATATTTGGGAAAGCAGTCGTATTATGGCGGCATTAATCTGGATCTAATCTGGAGCCTGAATGGCTTTTGTTTTTATGCTGTCGGAGCCACAAAACCTCTGGTGTCCGTTTGACCCCTGAAAGTTAAACCTCTTCCTGTTTGTTATCCTCAAAAGCGAAAATTCTTGGGTTTCAGGGATTTGTCATCGAATATAAATGCATGCTGTGAATTAACGGTTTCTCACCGCGGTTGTTTTTCTCAAAGAATAAGTTACCGTACTTGCTGACAAATGAGAAAGCAACCGATGCTTCCCAATGGTAATGAACCACGGTGCTTACAGATGTAGCATTGCTCAAGTAACGCTTTATGAAAGTGTTTCCTTAATCCTCCCTGGAAAACACTCAATTTCAAATTATTTGCTGTGGTATAATAATTTTGGTAACGAATCTCTCATTTTTACCATATTTTAGAAAGGACTTTGCGGTAGGAATGATGGTTTCAGTAAACAATATATTTCTTTACCAATGACGCTACTCTAGTTTTTTTTTTAATTGATTTGGCAATCGCCAATTTGCATAATTCTGCCAAAATATTTGTTATGCTTTTTTCAATTGTTTGTTAGAATTGTTTCGGCTATCGCTGATGCCCAAAATTCATCCCAAAAATTTTGTGATGCAGTCGGCAAATGCTTGTGGGAATTGTTTCGGCATGCTTAGATTTGGTAAATTCCAGAGAAATTATTGGTCATGTTTTTTTCATGGAATAGTTTTGGTAATCCCTGATTCTGAATTTTCATCCAAAATATTTGTGACTCAGTTGGCAAATGTTTGTTACGGCAAGCATTGATTTGCAAAAGTGTGTCAAAAACATTTGTGACGCAGTTTGTTGGAATTGTTTTGGCAATGACAGATTCGCAATATTCAACCAAAATATTTTTGATGCTGTTTTCAACTGTTTGTTGAAATTGTTCCGGCAATCGCTGATGCCCAAAAAATATTTTCAGCAAAATTATTGATGATGCTTTATTTTCAAATGCTTTTTGGAATAGTTTTGGCAATCAAAAGAACAAACAATCGCTATCTTCAATCACCATTTTTTAAACAAAGATTTCCAAATTACCAAAAGTTTGACTCTAATCTAAGATAATGGTTACAGACAGAATTTCAGTTCAAGAAACATGATTCTAAACGAGTCCAACATTTGCTCTCGGTTCTCTCAGCAAATGGCCAGTTGAGCGCAGACCTTGCCGTAGCCCGCCTCTCTGGTGTTTGTGCTCAGAGGTAGATTTGTGCGTCTCAAGGTCAGGCGTTCACATGGAAGGAGGTGATCTGTGCTCCTGAAGATGCTATCGCAGGAGACGTGGCATTTACCGGCACGGCTTCTGCTGGCTTCAGGTTCACACTGGACCGTTTCTCATTCAGGGATGTTGTGAGATGGAGATTCTTCCTCTGATGGAGATTTAGGCTCCGCTTGCGTCTCACATCTCCAGAGCGGCTGTAGTTCCGGCATGTTTTTGGGTGGTCCCATCCATTACTGCTCAGAAAGTTTGAAATCAGTCAGGATTTGGGCGCTCGCGAGTTCGGTCACGTCTAAAGCTCTAAATGTTTGTGTGTGGGGGGATTAGCTTCGGGGCTGCCAGTTAAAGGGCAGCGCAGTCACATGCTGGAGGTTCACGCGTCTGTGTTTGATTATGCATGAGTTCGCGAGGCAGGAAGGAAGCGTCGAGAGCGTGTGCTGGAAATCAGCAGGCTGGTCCCGTTCTGCTGTCTGCTGCGCTGATTTAAGGACCCTCCCCAAATTTGTTTTCGCTCGATGGGAGGCTTCTAATCAACCCCCCCCTCTTCTCCCTCTCTCTCTCTCTCTCTCTCTCTCTCTCTCGCTTTATCTTGTGCGTCTCTCGTCAGTTTTAAAAAGCATTTCATGGCACTGAGTGGCTTTCCAGAGATCTTCGGCCATGTTCATGCTCGAAAGCTAGAGCTGAAAACTCAATATTGATTAGTGTTGGGGCTATGGTTCGTTCAATACGGCACAATTAGGTTTCGGTTGGCTTAAAATGACTTTTCAGGGACTGTGGGTGTGGTTTTTCTTTAAGAGTTGATGTTTTGTCTTTCGTGCATTTGTTATTCTTCATTTAGGCATGTTCACGGCTCATATTTTGGTTAGGAGCACAGGAGAATATGGATCTGAGCTGTGTGATATTTAAAAGGATTTAAACAATCATTTGTAGAAGTTGGTTATTACGAACTTTCACATGTTTGTTGGTCTAAAACATGTCAAACCCAACAGCCAGCCTGGCATACAAGTACATCTGGCACACAATCTCTTTTTATTTAGAGCTATTCTTGTAAATAACAAGGACATAAAGGTCTGAAAACTACATTTCCCACAATGCAGTGCTTCACTCATTAAAACGAACATCCAGTGCAGCTAAAACAAACCATTTACCACACAAAATGTGGTGAAAATGTCGAAAAGTCCCTTAAATTAAGTGAATGTTCTGTTCTGAGCTGAAATGACAGTAAACTAATTTAAACTTCCTGGAAAAGATTGCAAAAATGCACAAAAAAACAATTTCAAAGTATTTTTGTTAAGTTTAATTTTGATATGATATATTTTTAAGGAGAGCAAAATATAGTTGCTTTAAGTTAAAACATTTTTTGCAGAATGTTTATGAGACATACGTTTTTGGAAAGCAATTTTTAATTGTATAGTTATATATTAATTTATATTCACTATAATAATATTTTGTCAGCTTGCTTTGAGTTCTGGTCCCTGGTCTCATTGTATTTGACAAAAGTATCTAGAAGATAGTAAACAACAAGCTATAAAATAAAAATAAATAACATATGTAAAATACACTGGACATTTGTCATAAAATACTTTAATAATTACAGACCGAAGCCACTATTTCCGGTTTGCTCTTCACTAGGAGCTTCTTCTCTCGTTCACTTTTAGGGACAACAAAAAACGTGCACAGAGCTTTTTAGAGATTTTATTTATGAGAATCATCTCGTACTTAGACTTTCTTCAGGTAAAGTGATGTGTTTGGTGATTATCAGAGATGATCTCGGGGTCGAAAGTGCTTTTTAATGTATCCATGGTTTGGAGCATTTCAAACCTGCAGTTCTTTTATCTCCATCAGAATTGTTGTTATGGCAAGAAATATTTGCGTGCATATCGCCACCATTTCTACCTAATTGTTTTTGCGCTCATTTAGCTTAAACGTATGAGTTTAGTCAGTGTTTTTGTCTTCCTCACTATCTGTTTCCTGTTTCCTCCACTGATGGTCTCCTTTTCTCTCTATCTCTCTCTAGATTACTTTGCTGACCTGCAGGGCAGAGTGGACGATGACCCCGGTGTGTACTGGGAGTTTTACGGCAGCGCAGTGTGCGGTGAGTGCCACTTTCACACTCGAATACACAAACGGAGAGAGATAGAGAGAGAGAGAGAGAGAGAGAGAGAGAGAGCAGCAGCTCTGTGTGAATCATCAATGTCTGCAGACGCTCATTGATCTAATACTGAGAAAAGAGAGTCACCATGTGCGCATCGCCCTCTCTGATGTTCGCTTAAAAGAGGCTATATAAACACTCCCATCCTCTGGGTGTTTGGGATGCCACCACGAGGGCGAAAATGGATGGCAGCTTTTTTATTGCTTTTTTAATTCTAGCTGCGTAGCGAGAGCTCCCTTGGCTGCTATATATCAGCAGATCTCAGTGTGTGCGAGCGGGCCAGACTCCAGCTGGCGGAAAGCAAACCCTCCGCTACTGCACATTTTCCCTTGAATCCCTGGAATAACAAAGCCGGGAGGAGAAGGGGAGGTGTGGAAGGCTATTTTTGGGGCGAGTCGGAATAGCCCTGAGTGCTGCAGGAAAACGTCGGGTTTGCTCGGATACATACGCTAGCCGCTAGTGAATTCACTGAGTGAACGTCAATGACGGGAGAAGTTCCGGTTCAATTTGGTCAAAAAATTTAAACATAAATGAGACATAAACATAGTGTGTCATAGGCTTTAATTATTCAAGTCGTGTCCTGTTGATTCAGTACATTTGAACAAGTCATACGACTCCAGAGGGTGTAATATACATATAATATTTTATTATTATTTAAATAATGGCATTTAAAACAGGGACGATACTTAAAGGATTGGCAGAATGGAAGTTGAGAAACTAGTTGAACTGAAGAAGTACCTTTTAGCTTAAAACGGCTCATTTTAAATGACATTTTTGGGACGAAAACCAAGAACCTTTTTGCTAAAGATGTGTAAGTAACAAAAAACTACATTTCCCACAATGCTTTGCAGAAACTGTCAAGAGTGTTGGGTTCAGCAAACTGGGTCAATAATGATTTAAAGACTAGATTTTCACAGAAGAAACACATTACCCAGCGTCCAAAAATGGTAAAACTACCCTTTCTGCGCTCTGGGGGGAAAACCGCATTAACCATAATTCTGTCAAAAGTGTTTGTTTTATGTTTTAATATGACTGTGAAATTTTAACAAACATGGGATGTGTCTAAAACAGCAGTCTTGTTTTTAAAGGGTCGCATCATTAAGAACGAGAACTACACTACCCACAATGCTTTCTTCTGTCTGTGGTGGAAAACTACTTTACCCATGATTCACTGTAAAAAAACTTTTTTAAAGATAATTTTTTCAGCCATAGACTTTATTATTATTATTATTCATATAAGAAAGTGTAGAGAGACAAGTAGAGGAAGAGAGAGACCAGTAGATCAGGAATCGAACCCGGGGCACCCTGCGCAATCTCACATTTCGTACAAATCCGGCTCGCAGACTACTCTTGTTTCTAAAGGATATTTTATGGTAGAATGCCCAACAAGTTTTAGTAAGCGGCTGTATCAAAAACAACAAGAACTACATTACCCATAATGCTATGCACAAAACTGGCAAAAGTGATTTTGTGTCACCCAACCCAAAAAATTGGGATTGAAAAGCACTTAAAAACACACCATCTTTTTAAAAAAGCATTACCCAAAAAAATGAAAAAAGGCATTTTAAACGAGCAACGATGGATGTGTTTCATCATTACACACTCTAATAATTCTGTACAAACACGCAGAAACGTGTGAGGGGCTCTTTAAATTGAAAATCAACCATAGCCATGGCAGCCCTATTAATAGGCCGGCAACGACGTGACGGTGGCGCTGCTGCAACATGTCTGGACACGACTCGTGAATCCACCAGTATAATTGGAGCTCAATTGTGTGCTTCCTCATTTCACACCTTGCCTCTCTCTCTAATCGACATCTGTCTCTCTGATTAACAGAGCCTGCTGACGACTCGTCTGGTTTCGACATCCTGGCTGATCCTCCAGGACCCGGGGAAGACGACGATGAGCAGAGAGACGTTTTTGAGTTCGAGTTCTCGGACCGACCGCTGCTACCCTGCTACAACATCCAGGTGTCTTTGTCGCAGGGGTAAGAGCGTAAAGCAGCTGTGGGGTCATCAAACAAATGATATACTTTTAATCCCCAACAGTTCTGGAGAAGTTGTAAATAAATGTGTAATACCCTCGCTAGCTTCAGGCTACTTCCTGGTTGCCACCGTGGTGCATTTGATTGGCTTGCGTTCTTGGCCCCGCCCCACTGATTTCCTAATATTGACCTTAAAAAGAAAAATGTTATTTAAATAGCTTTAAATAGTTTGTTTACAAATGCAAAACGGCGTAGGTGTTTTCTATGACGATGCTAGTTTATCGTTAGCATGCACCGGAGGCTCCATGCCCTTAACCGTAGCACGTACAGCGAAACCACGGGCGAAAGAGAGAGAGAGAGACGCTCTAGTGACACGCTGCTAAACAGACACAGCTAATTACCTCCCACACAGGCTCTCGTTTGCTTTTACCTCTCTCTACCCCTCCCTCACTCGCCCGCTCATTCGCTGTCTCGCTCCCAGGCTCAGCTGCCGCGCTCACTGTTGTGTATAATCTTCAGTCTGCGCTTGTCTCCCTCTCCCCTCCCCTGTTCTATTTCTCCCCTCGCTCGCTCGCTCTCTTTCTTTCGCACGGCGCGGCTGCCTGATGCAGTATTAATGGCTTTCTGCTCTCCTCACATTTCCTCCCCCCCTCGCTCTCCCTCGCTCTCCTCTCTTTTTTTCCTCTCTCTCTCTCTCCCACTCCATTCAGTGTTGTGCGCTCGGCGAGAGCCACAGACCGCCTCAAGTGCCATCGATTGAGCGCTGCCTGTTACTGATTTCCCCGCTGTGTGTGCGAGCGCTCGTCTGGCGGGCTCAGGCTACGCTCTTTGTGTGCGCAGCCTATTGTGTTTCAGGGCGAGTGAAGGCCTTGAGAATCGTTGTGTAATTATGTCTAATTATCTGAATGCGTGGCTAGGCAGGGACCAAGCTTTTGACAGAGTTTGCGCGCACAGATTAGCAATGCTGCTTTTTGTTTGTTTGTGTTTATTTGCGCACCGCAAGCTAGAGGCGACTTGGTGAAAACAGTGGAAAACTTCACCAGCATTCCGCATGGAACGTGTGTCCGTTCATTCATTTCTCCCTATGCTTAAGAGTCTTTGAAGAAAAACCACATTACCCAAAATGCTCAGGACTTTCACGAGAGAAAGATTGCAGGTTATTTTAAGGCAAGCTGTTGCTTGAAGATATTCACAATATTACCCATAATACTTTGAAAAACATGTCGCACTCAAATCTGCAAAAGTTTGAAGATTGCAGTACGTTTAAAATGTTTATGACTAAATGTTTGCAAATGTTGATTAGGGGTTGAATTTGATAAGAAAACTACATTACACATAAATATTTGAAAACATTTTTTTTTAAATCTAGGCTCGTAGTAAACACAAAAATGTTGGTTATTATTTTAAGGTCTAATCAGCAAATATTTTCTGCAGAAAAACAACATTACCCATAATGCTCTACAGAAGCAGTAGTTTTTTTAAACCAAAGTACAATAACGTGGTACTTTATTGTAAAGTTTATGACGAAATCTTCACACAAATGTTCAGTATTTAAGAAGAAAACTACATTATCCAGTATATTTTGATTTGTAAACAGTGAGTTGTTGGATAATTCATAATAATAGAACTCTTTAAAAAATGTATCAATCTGTTAGTGGAATAGTAGTGGGATTCAACTTGAAAAACTACATTGCACATAATTCTTAATAGTTTTGAAGCTTTGCTTAGTATGGGACGTGATGAGAAAATACATTACCCACAATCCTTTGGAGAAAAGTGCTTTAAAAAATGTTCACAAATACCAAAAAGATGTATCATGTTTGTGTCACTGTTTTTTTGCAAACTGCATACTCTTCCCATTTTTAGTATAAGAACTCCATTTCCCAAAGTGCTTTGCAGCAGTGCTCCAAAATGTACTCAACGTACATAACGATTGTTTGTTAATGACTGGTTGATTTAAAGTCTAAATATTTCTGCAAAAAAAAGTCATGCTTTTTTGTTTAAGCAGAAAAACAACATTACATTATAAATGTTTCCCACCATTGAGCTTGTTGGATTATCATACATAAAAACTACATTACGTCTCTGAGCTGCTCCTGCTGCTGGTATTTACTGTGATGCTTAAACGTAAAGAGCCACCAGCTCATCAACCTCTCGTTCTCTTCCCTCAGACCCAGAAACTGGCTGCTGCTCTCAGACGTCCTCAAGCGGCTCAAGATGTCTGCCAGGACGTTTCGTTCCACCTTCAAGCACATTGAAGTGGTGACGATAGCGGAGGCCGAGTTTTACAAGCAGGCGTCCCTGAGCCAGCTCTTCTCCTGTCCGGAGGAGCTCGAGGGCTTCATGCCTGACAGTAAGGAGCTTTTGGACCTTGTGGAAATCAGCACGGAACTGGCAGCGCTGCTGGGATCATCGCTTGAATGTTTGGATGATCGCTGGGAGACCAAAACTAGACCTCGCTCGTGAAAGTATTTCTGTTCTTAAGGAGAGCTTACGCCAGAGGAGATGGATATTCAAAGGCGATTCTTGGCAAAATTTGGTCTTCGGAGCTTTCGGAGTGGTTCATTTCTGTGTGAAAGAAGACTCCCGGTGACCGTGCACATTGTAAATAATGTACATTCTGCTGAGGTGGAATGAGAACGGATGGAAGATTTGGACCACGATCTCCTACTAGCTCTGAGATATGGATTCTCAAAATCAGGAACTCTTTCTACTCTGAAAAGGATTATAAATATATATATATAAATATGTACACAGTCATTGTATTTTATTTGGGTGTATTATATATAAATATATAGATAAAAATATATAGATATAAATATATAAATACATATATCTGCGCTGCCTTTTGTCGTGTTAAGTCCAGTTTTTCCTAATTGGAGTCACCTTGTTGTAAATATGTAATCTGCTTGAATTGGAGTTTTAATCTGGATTCAACAGAAGAAGAGATCCGTCAGCCGTTTTCCTCTAGAGTCCATGTTTTTATGATGTTGTAACCAGTGTGGGATGTCTCATAACCCAAACGCAGCCTGTTGCTTTGACCAAGTCACTTATTTATGAGTAGAAATCAAAGTATTTGAATGTGGCTTTTCTATTTAAGATATTAAAGTGAGTGTAAAGCACTAAAAGGATGCTCTGACAGGCAAAGACATGCTTCGACTTGTACAAAACGTGTTGATATTTCAGTATCTTGTGTGTTATTAATGGTTTTGGAGAAGTGTTGGGACTTTGTAATGACACACTATCGTTTGTATTTATATTTTACCAAAAAAAGTTCCTTTAAACAAATGGCAATAAAAGATTGTGTACATCATCTAGTCTTGTGTGTTTTACGTCAACGAAGTCAATGCTCATCCTCCATATCTCTGAATAATCACAGGTGCTGTACTGTTATTATTATTTTTTTATTATTTTACTGATATTTTATATCAATATCTGAAATCATGGATTAAAACCTAAACTCAGATTTTAAAGCTGTTTTCAAGCATCAAATTGTTGCTTCACAGCAGAACTGAAAGACAACCACATCCTGTGCTCCAGGACTAAACAGGAAATGAAGAGTCTCCGGAAATTAGAGGCTTGAGGCAGGGTCCCGATAGGAGAAGTCCTGGCAAATTTACTTGATGTGTTCACATAAATTTCAAAATTAGATATTTAGCTTACAGCAGACGAAAGAAGCTTGTACGACACTAAACTTATTTTAAAGGGACTTAGCCCTTAATGCATTCTCATTTTAGGGTTAAAATATGCTAATTTGCATGTATAAATTGATGAGTTTTAGCACCATTTTTTTATTTGATTGACTTAATTCAAGGCACAATTAATTCACTATCATCAGAACAAGGGAAAGATACAAAATAATAAAATTAACACATTAAGATATGTAAATAGAGTTTAGAACAAATGTCAACGTCCATGTTTCAGGTTATTCCATTACAATTAAAGTTCTTCAGAAATTTCACAGTCATTTGGGCTTTGGAGTTCAATGACGAATTAATCAATTCTACATATATTTTTAGTTCCAATTTAAACCCAGAGAAGGATGGCCTTCACTTGGAGAACTTACATTATGTATATGGTATTTGGCTAAGAGAAAGAAGAGATTAATCAAATGACACTCTTTAACACTTCCGTGGAACCAAATATCACTGTTTTACAAGTAAATGTAAAGTAAAAAATTGTTTTAGCGCCAAATAACCACGTGACAAAGCAAATCAATCGCAGTCAGAGAAGTGACCAATGATAACCAATCAGGTCCCGGTATCACCAAAACACGTCATCGCCATGGCAACCGAACGCTAGAGGTCTGGTCAGGTGAAGCTAATTACTAACGGTTAACGGCTGAACGCTGGGAAATGTCGTCGAGGTGAGCCAAAATAACAGTATTTAGACTGCTTCCTGACTTTATATCGGCTAAAGTTTGAGCCAAACTTTATTCAGGATTAGCCCCACGTTAGTGGAAGTAAGCATACTAGACAGATACACTAAAGACCTCGTCAGTAACCCAACTTAGTTAATATATTAACCTAGCCAAACGTTTTCTCTGCCAAAAAAGTGAATTTCAATAAAGAATAGCTTTAGTAAATGTGATAACATTGCAGCCATTAACATACAATCAGCTAACGGTTATTATTTACTATTTTTGGCGTCAAAAGTTAATCCTGGTTCATCAAAATAAATTAATAGTGGAGTAGCATTTGTTGTTTTGTTTATTTCTAAATGAAATCTGCTGCTCCAACATGGTTTTTAAATGTTTATTCATATAAATGTTTATTGATGAATAAATTAAATACGGTGAAAATAAATTCTACTTTGAAAAAATGTCACTTTTTTGGGGCCAATGGTGTCCAAAATCATTGCCTTTTACATTTTAATTAAAGTGAGAAAATGTGACTGAATAGAAAAAATGAGCAAAAACTTAATATACCATGGTTCATTTGAAGCATTAAATTATTCCCTATTATTCTATGCCTTCAAACCATTGTAAAAGTAAAACTCTGATTCAAACAAAAAGGTTCTTTTCGCTGAGATTTTAGAATTTTAGAATCTTATTTGACTCAAAGGCCTCAAGTGGCTTCAATTTTTACCTTGTTCATTATAGTTAGCTTGTTGTAGTCATCTTCTGGTTGAACACAAAATTGCGTTGTATTTGTGCATTATATTACTGCTTTTATAATTTGAACCTGGGCTACATTTGGTCTGGAGATGTTTGTTGTTTACCAACGTTCCTGTCTAATGTTGGTAAAATCTAGGCTGTTGTGCAGTCTTTTAAGAAGTCTGAGATTGCAGTGTGTAGTTTGCAGACATGTGATGAGTCGGTGACAATTCTTCCTATTGTATCATGTACCAAAGACCGTCATACAGTGTGAAAATATCGACTACTTGAATTTTGTGCAATCTGTTCTCCTCATTAGTTGGGTTGAATATTTTGTAATTTAAGTTAGATACCTGATAACCCCTAAATATAGAGACAACAAGCTTTTATATGAGCGTCAATCCATTTGCTTTTTCTAGTTTTTCCTTGTTAGGGTCATAGGGTGCAGCTGGTGCTCAAGTGGTGAGAGATATTCTGGGTGAGAGTATTTGGGTTGAAGGAATCCCACAGAAGCACTAGGAGAGCATTCAAACTCAACTCAGGGAGGCCTTAGGTTAGGCTGGAGACCAGCACCCTTTTATTTGAGGGTTACCCACTGTGCCAATATGCTGCCCCTTCCTTATAAACACATAAATATTAAATATGCTTCGCTCAGATAAACATGTCAGTGACTTATTGATGAGTTATTGCTCTGCGAGGTGGTAAATGTTGAGTGTAACATAATTGCATGCAGAGGCCCATACGGCTGAGTGCCATGGAAGCTGGACTGCAGGGAAGAAATGTGGTTATCTAATTAAAAAACAATTAAATTACATTAGGCTTGGTGATTACCGCCTCCCCCTCCCCAGGTTTGGTGTTACCATGGTTAATCCGCTCTTTATCTATTAGTCAGAGCTGTGACATTGACGTGACTTGATGATCAGAGCACGCTCCGAGACAGATGCGCCCACAATTACTCTGTTCTGGAAAAATGGTGTTTTCTTGACATCACCAAAGGATTACAAACATTGTCAGATGTTCAGTGGCTGAGCTTCTTACATTTTACATTGAATAAAGAAGCAGATTGAGATTTCATCTGAATTTTGAAATTTACAGCTGTAATTTCTGCTTTCCACATTGAATACACATGACTCGAGTTTTGGAAACAATGTTGGATGTTTGCAAACAGTGGATCTAAAACTTTGTCAATCTCATATTAATGTTATCCTAGGTTGTCCTGTTTATCTGTCTATTTTCCTTGCTCTATCCACTGCTTTACATATCTTCTCTCCTGGCCTATCAAAGAATAAAAAGCAGTAAAAAAAACAACAACCCCCCCACATACTCTCCCAACTTCACCTCAACCCCATGATGCAGTGCCCTTTCCCAGCTGTCAGATTTTGAAAACCGGTTAGATGGGGATGAAACTCAAGTGTGCCCTGAAGCTGGTTTGTCCACCAACTCTAGTGTTGGTCTTTCAACTCAAACATAGTTGGTCCACCAACTGAAGCATGTCCTAAAGCTGGTTGGTCCACCATCTCAAGTGTGCCATGAAGCTGGTTTGTCTTTCAACTCAAAAATGGTTGGTCCACCAACTGAAGTGTGCCCTGAAGCTGGTTGGTCCACCAACTGAAGCATGCCCTGAAGCTGGTTGGTCTACCAACTCAAGTGTGCCATGAAGCTGGTTTGTCTTTCAACTCAAAAATGGTTGGTCCACCAACTCAAGTGTGCCCTGAAGTTTGTTGGTCCCTCAACTCAAATGTAGTTGGTCCATCAACTCAAGTGTGCCCAGAAGCTTGTTCTTTAGCATGTTTGGGATGGTTCAAGTGTTGACTACTTCATGCACAAGTAGATCTTCTGTGTAATGGTCAGAATTCTGAACTTTAAATCCATGGTTTAACCAACTGCTACATCTATGAAAAATTCCTGACATGGCAATTAATCAAAAAGGTTTTGGGTTGTTTTGGGTATTTGAGTATCGACTGGTTTAGCCAGGTATTTTCCAGGTAGTTGTCTGTGTACAGTAAAAGTGTATAGAGCATCAGCCTCCAGCAGAGCACTCGCTGGGAAGGTTGTGTTTAATGCAGGGCCAGACTGGGCATCCACTTTATTGCAGCTGTCGGAAGGTTGTGTGTGTCTGTGTGTTCCAAGGGTCAATGCCATGCCATCTCTGAGAGGGGTTTGGCACGGACACGCACATTTCTGGTTTGAGGGCAGGCAGAAAAACGCTCTCTGGCGGATTAGGTAACCTCTACACTAATTAATTCCGCGAAGGGCTTTTCAGAGCGCCGCATGCAGCTCTCAGAGAGAGAGAGAGAGAGAGCGAGAGAGGCAGGCTGAAAGGATTGCATTATACCTCGCTGCGAAAGGAAATCAGAGAGCGCTAGTCTCTCGGGGCCTCGGCGGCGCGCTCTAATAGCTCAGCGCGATCTCTACTCGGATATTGCTGCCCTCGAGTGTGTTTGCACGCTGGCGAGTGGGGGCTGGTGAGACTGCATGACGATATTTTAGGGAATTACAAAGGATACGCATCGGAGGATAAGAGATAGGGTTTGGGTTGAACTCATTGGGGAATGGTTTACATGACGTTTGGTTCGGTGGAAACCCCGTAGCAGATTAGTTTAGTTCTCAGTCAGAATTTAACGATGAAGATAGATGCCACCCTAAATTGCACTATCCCATCTGCCAATACAGAAGTAAAAGAAGTGTCTCAAAGATTATTGGGCAAACATAAAATTTGAGGGTAACCCAACATAACTGAGCAATAATTCATTTTGCATATGAAACAGGATATGCAAATGAAACGAGTTCTCTGAGACGAGTATGTCTCAGAGAACTCAGAGAAACCTCTAAAAAGTAAAAAAAAATGCATTAAGCCGTGTACAAAAGAAGAAAGACATCCAGTAATTTATTTCACCACAACAAAGTGAAATTTTTACCAACAGAGAAGATAAAGAACCTCATCAACAACTACCTCAAGAGACTTCAGGCTGTCATTGATGTTAAAGTGGGAATACACAGTATTTATTAAGAGCTTGGGTGTGAAAACTTTTAATCAGGGTCATTTGACAATAAATGGTTTCGCCAAACCACTGACGGGGGGGAAACACCTTTGGGATATTCATATATTCAGGAAAAATGGGGGAGTAAACAAAAAAAATGTCATGCTATGGTTTTTTTTGCTGATTAAGGAACATTTTTCATTATTATGGAAAGTAAAAATGGCAAAGATAATTTGGAATGAAGGGAAAATGAAATTCATCTTCTTCAGCAAGTAATTAAGGAACTAAGATGACTGTTTATTTTTTGATGTATTAGTTTTTACCTATTTACTTGGAAGCCTAGCTGCATCGGTAAAGCAATGCGAAGTACCCAGATGCGTAACCAAATCCAGCATAGCAAGCTCCTGCCCTTCTCTCTCTCTCTCTCTCTCTCTCTCTCTCTCTCTCTCTCTCTCTTTCTCTCTCTCGCATTCAGTCGCAAATCGTGTAGGAGTTGAGCTCTCCAGTAGGTAACTGTGATCCTGCCATCTGTCCGGGCAGTCAGATGCTAGCTTGAAGGCGTGAGTGGTGGCAAGCTGGAACAAGGATACTGGCTCTCATCCAGAGAGCGATAGAGAGAGAGAGAGAGAAAGATGGAGCGCACGCTATCCGATCTCAGGTTGCAGGAAACTCACTGCATGCTGCAACGCCTCCAGCAGCAGTTATACATCAAGTCTAGCACACAGAGCACGCATGCACTCGCTGAGGCCCACCTGCACATCATTATAGATCAATCGCAACAGTTTCCATCATCAATAATCCTGTGAGGAATAGACACTCAGCGGAGAAAATGTGCTACGAGTACTTAGTCTTTAGAATAAATGTAACAAAAACTGAGCCCTTTATAAACAAGACAATGCAATATTTATGGAAAACAGCTTTTATTTTCTGTCCTCCCTGAAACACTTTTCTCTCACTACCCGACTCGTGCTTCTGCCATGTTTTGTGCAAATTTCTGATTAATCACTGAAATGCGGAATGAAAGCACGGCTCACTTGAAATCCTGCGTAGAGTTGATGCGTTCGTACCTTCCTCAGAAAACACAGCTGGAAAAACGAGGCCCTGACCACACTATTTATCTGGTCTCCAAGACATTTTTGCAATGAGTACCATTCCAAAATCCCTTTGGTCGTTGCAGAAAATGATCGTACTTATTGCAAGAAAAGCATAAACATGTTTGTGAATCAGTGAACTGTCCGGGGTGACAAACATCTGGAGGTCATCCATATGCTGTAGATATGCTTTGTGGAGACAGGCAGAATATAAAATGTAAAAAAAAATAGGGCCTATGATAGATCCTTGTGGCACCTCACATCCGACCAGTGTTTCATTAGATTTTTAGCTTACCTTGGGATGAGGTTCCAGGGGCATTGTTAATCTGAGCCAGATGATCAAGGATGTAGTTAGTCCCATGTTACTCTTATAAATCACTGTAGTTTGTGTAAACAGTCTGGACACCACCTTCATGAGAAAAGATGACCAAAAGCTGCCTTTGCTTAAATACTGTACACAGCCTTTTAGAAAGCTGCATTGGTTGAGCTCCATGTGGGATGTTCGTTTACTCAGGATTTAAAATCACAATGATACTTTTTTTTTTTTTTACACGTTAAACCTCAAATCCTTCACTCGTAACCCTTGGAATACCGCACTCTTTCTCCAGGGGTTTACACAGGATTATAGCCGGACTTGATGTATTATGGTTATCAAGCTTCAAAAACACTGTTCCCTGTGTATTTGCAGGGCGTCCAGAGCTTCAAAACACGTGGCTGACATTAAAAATCCAGCTGTTAGAAAGATTCTCTCAATTCATAAACCATTTTGTGCTTTCCTCCGCTTCTCTCTGTTCTCTCTCTCATGGGACTATTTTTCTTGGTCTTGCCTGGCGAGCACAGCCTGACTGGGGCCCCGAGCACACACACATTCATCACTCAGCCCCTACCTCAGCGTGCAAACACACCGTTCTGCTGCGGCAGAGTCAACAGCACATGCTTTCTTCACGCTGGGCTTCCCTCAGTGTGGAGTCCAGGCACTTGCGAGAGCAAGAAACCAAATGTGTTCAAAAGAGAACATTCGAAATGCTTTGAGACAACCAAAAATTGAGCACTTAAATGTACATTTCGAGCTGAAACGGCTTTGTTGGGGAATCCGCTGTTCAGTTGAAATCCTGAGTTTGGTAGAACACTCTGTGGTACAATCACAAACACCACAACCTCAAGTCAGGGTGTTGATTTCTAAACAAAATATGCCAGTGAGCTCAAACCATGGTGAGAGGTGGTTTGTTGACATGTGACCCAGCATGTTGAAAGAGCGTTCCGTGTCCCACGGTGATCCCCAGGCTTGTTTTTCCTTCTCCAGAGGTGTAGGTCGTGTTAGTCAGGTGGTATCCGTAGCCTCTTGGACACTTGAGATTGTTTCCACTGTGTGGTACTAGACCAGATCTCTTTTTCCATTGGCTTTAGTGTCTCTTCAGAGTGGGTGTGTTATAAACAATATCTTAGTAGTTTCTCTTTGTCTTGTTTACGACGTATCTGGTTCTCTGTGATAGGATGGGCTGCAGATCTGCTGATTTGTCTTGTGTGTAGGGTCGCGTGTTCCGTTTCTCTGGTTCAGTAGGGTTGCACTGATAGTTTCTCTGGCTAGTAATCAGTGCTCTGCAGGTCTTCATGTAGGAAATCAAGTAGTTTTTGTCCTCCTGCATATTTCTGCAACATTTGTTGTTTTGGATCAAAGGATATTTAACGGAAGAATAAAGAGGTTTACTGTATTTTACAACCAAGTTACCTCCATGTAATTCATTCCTCGAAAGTCATTTATTCGATTATTTTCTTTAGCTGTTTCTTCCCTCATGCGGTGCTCCAGTGCACCTCAACCGATAGGCGTGGGTCACCCAGTCTCCAGTCCATCACACACTGTTTTTGGTCTTGTGGGAGAACCTTGATGAAACCCACGCAAGCAGAGGGAGAACATGCAAAGTCCTCGCAGGAAGTCACAGGGCTACTCACTCACTCCTCGCCTTGTTTTCAGTAACGCAACTGTGATCGTCGTATTCGTTTGTTAATTCCTTTGCAACCACGAACTTTCGGAGTTACAAAATTTACAGCCAGAATGGATTGGCTAATTGAAGTCACCTGGGGTTGCTTAACTCTCATTCAATTGTCCGATATGTTCTTGCGCTCACTGTAATCCACCACAGCTACACCCTGTTAGAAAATATTCCGTTTGGTCTCTATCTCCTGGTCCACAACTGACTGCTTCTGGGGTTGGATCTGTAACGCGATCCACCTGTTCTTACCTCCTGCTTTAGGTGACGGTGCATAACAGGTACATGGCTCAGATGGTTTAAAGCAGGGCTTTCTGAGAGGAGCTGACACGTTCCCTAAATTAAAAAAATTCCCCTTTGGAGTGAATTTGTGTTGTCCTGTGCTGGGTAGGCGACCTGTCCAGGGTGTATCCTGCCTTTCGCCTGAAGTGTGCTGGAGCACCAGCAGACCCTTGCTCCCCCCAAAAGGAAGAAGCGAGTAAAGAAAACGAATGATTTCCCTTTCGTGGGTCGTTCCATGATGTCTTTTCGTGTCCGTGGACAACCCTCGGAGACCAGGAAACCATGATAAATGGACATCTGGATCCATTGATTGTAAAGGTTACTGCAGTTGGCTGCAATGGCGTTCTGATTGGTTTATATCGATGCTGCTGATGCTAATGGAATGTTATCACATGTCCCAGCCCTGATTCAGGAAAACAAAGCCAGAGCAGTCCGTTCTGTGGTTCATCAACAAAACTCATTTGCCTTGTGTTCCCTAAAGCGTAGCTTCTTCAAACTCCCTGACGCCTCTCACCCACAGCATGTTTGCGTTACAGGCTACTTGAGCGGCGAGAGCAAAGAGAAGAAAAGTGCTCAGGGGAGATGAAGAGGTGGAGGAGGTGGGGGTAGACCGCGTGCTTGGCAGTAAATCGGAGCACTGACATGAATTTCGTGAGGGGCCGGTGCCTCTGGAAACTCCCTTGTGACTGCATTAGAGGCCTCTCTGGATTATTGCACAGATGCATGCATTGCTCACACCTCTGCGCTTCCCTCATCAACCCCATAAACAATAGGAGTCTGCCTGAGCGGAGCGCGAGGGGTCTGATGGATCTCCGACCGTTGCGTTCTTGCATTGACGCATCGAGTGCTAGTGCACGTGCGGACGCATCAGTAGGTTAACCCTTTGTGACCTGCCATAGAGTCATGGACACAACTCGTATTTCTTATATTAAAGTTGTAAATGAAAAAGCGAGGCAATCGGATCTCCGGTGGAACATGTGAGGCATGTCACTCTCTTGAATCGATAGGAATCATCCTTTAAGTTCTAGATGAGCCGGTGGTGGAGTCATCCATCAAGCATCGCAAGACTTGGTGGTGTTACAACGCCTGGTGTTCTGTTACTCCCATGTGTTTTATGAGTGAGATGATTGGATGAGTGGAATTCGCAGACCAATCACGTCACTTCGGGGGCGGTCTATATAAAGATGCACATCAGCAATGCGCTCTCCCTCTCTCAGGTCTCTTGTTTGGTCACTGACCCCGAGTTCACGGTTTTCTCGTTAGTTCCCCGCAGAGCGTGTCTCCCCTACAGCTTCTCATGTGCGTCGTCCGTGTAAACCTGCTGCTTCTCCTCCCACTCTCAGTTTGGAAGCTCTCACATTTGTTTAAAACACTATGCTCATGTTTAATTTTGGCACCTTCCTGATAACTGTTAAAATTGCTAGGTTTAGCAGCTAGTGAGCCTTACTGCCTTTTGACCTGTTTATTCTTGAATGTGCCGCTGGAAAATACAGTTTGATAATCAAACAAAGTGTGGTGAGCAACGGTCTATGAGTTTTAATAGCAAAAGAACAGCGTTATCAGATTGAGTTTCACACTAACACAAATGTACCACCAACAGCGTAACTCATTAGCGGGGCATTCAGCATGCTTCCTGCTCGTTTAAGAACACAGTCAAGAACAAAAAAAAACTAATAAACTAAATATAACACACTAACGCATCTTCAAAACTCTCTGCCAATCAGAACCCATAGCGCTACCGTTTACTTGTCAAAGGCCAAACGAGCAGTTTCTATGTACATGAAAACAACATTCATGAAAAAGCTCTGAGAGCACACCGAGCTGCGAGTACTACCGATTAAAAATGGCGGACAACAAACACGCGAGAATAGCTAGCATCGGACTCTGAGATTGCATTGTTTCTCCTGGAAAAGTGAGCCACACGATTAACTCAACTCTGTGATTTTTAGAAAAATCTTTAATCCTAATGCCTTCTGAGTTCCCGTAGAATGCGTGCACTCATCCTCCGCAGGATGCTTCCTTTTCCCTCCTGCTTATCATAATTCTATGCGTGAGGGCGGGGCTATCACATTAGAGAAGAGACGCCATTGGTTAGGGGTGTGTTTGTTATTCTGAGTTGAAACATCGACTCCCAAAGATCGCATACTTTAACTGAGAAAAAGTGGTAAAAAAGGGCTTGATCTTGTGATGAACAACATGTCAAAGAGTCAGAATACAAATGTCGATAAAATGTAAAGTCAAATTTTTACGTTTGAAACTCCCCTCCCTCACAGATTCTGCACAACCAGATTAGGATTAATAAAAGAAAAAAATAGAAAGAAATGATATTTAAATGGAGTTCCTGAAAGCATAGTGGTGTATGTCGCGTGTACGTGAGCTGCTTTCAGATCGACTCTTGGCTGCCGTCAGCTTTAATGAGCGCAGCGTGTCGTTAAAGCACCGGTTTACGAGGCTCCTTTATCGTCCCACTCACACGCATCTACGCGAGCCACACTCTCTCTCTCGCGCACACACACACTCTGCGGAGCCTAAAGAGTCAGATTTAATGCTTCCTGCCTGGTCTGATCTCACTCCCATTGCCAGCTGCTGCTTTCAATTTCCTCCCTCTCTCTCTCGGCTCCTAACACTCAAGCTCTCTTGCTTTCAGATTTTTCTCGCCGCTGCCTTTGGAGAACGCATTTTCAAAGCAGAGCTGGAAAAGCATACCACATGCATACACACGCTGTTGTGTCTGTAGATGTTCAAGTGCTAATGGCTGGAGCTAGGAAACGCTGCGGTTGGAGTTTTGCTTCTGGTTCCAGTCATTTCTGACTGAAGCTGATTTACATTGAGCTCAACTAAATCATTGTCCCACTATCTAGAACCCGAGCGTGATGAGCTCAAATCTCAAAGACGCGTGTGACGTTTCAGTTTCTGAAAATGTAAACTGATGTGTTTTTAATGCAGTGGTGCACAAACCTTTTCTGTCAATTTGCATTGCTCTCACCCCGAGACTCGGCAAAACTAGGCCATGGTTAACTTTGAGAAAACAAAATCATAACGAATCCTTTTGCTGGGCTTCTCAAAAACTAGAAACAAACTAAATAACATATGCTTTTACTTTGCAAGAAAAATATCAATGATGTTCAATATAAAGAGTTTTGTGATTGATTGTGCTCCCACTGTTAACAAGGATCACCAGAGACCATAATCAACAAAGTCGAAAAGGATCGAATCCCCCATTTCTGCTCTACTCTAACTGTTACACGACAAAGAACAAAACAGAAACCTCCATTGATAGCGGAAAAGTGCTACGGACTAGCTGAGAACTAAAAACACAAAGTAACAAAAAGAGGCCAGTGCCTGGATAAAAGAAAAAAACCCAGAATAATCTCACATATAAACGATAAAGGGTGCCTGACGACAGCAGAAAACTGGTACTCCCCCAGATTTTAATGGCAGCAGAGACAAGTGATAATATACGTACAACCACCAAGACCGAGAGAAAGAGAAGAGTGTACGCAAAGAGCCGGGATCACAAAGCAACATGAGTGGTGCACGGGACTTAAACCGACCGGGACACTCTTGTGATTTAGTGACATTAGGTAATTTCCTACAGCACTCGGGACAGTTCCACAAAGCAGAGCGGTTGAAAATCTCTGATTTAGCGGATACTTTTCTCCAAAGCAACTTACAAATGGGTTAATGTTGGTTTATCACAAGCAGCGCTCCATGAAGACGTTTCAGCTATTTCCAGGGAAGGTTTTTGTAAATTCTTTCGTAAAAGAATTTGTGGTTGTTTTGTTATTAAATTCCTGGATGATTTGTGCTTTTCCAGAAGAGTCTATTTCAGTCATTGTTCACATTGTGATTGTGTTGGGTTTGACCAGTGAACTCTAGGAACTACATTAGTTTGCAGAAGAAGTCTGTGACCGGAGTAAACCAGGCATAAAAGCAGATCTCTCCTTCTGTTTGTTGGCTTCTTTTTATAAATTGTGCATGAATTTATATTTCCATTGGTCAATATTACATCACAATTATGAAAGACGCATGCTGTATGTAACAGCAGCAGCGGCAGCTACCAAAACACACACGTTTCAATTAGGAAATTCTAATTTCGCGAGCAAATACGTGGAGCTTATAAGATAATCCAGCATCTTTGAAGCGAACGCTTTTTCTGGTGGCAGCTTTCATAATTTCCTGAGAAAATCATTTATTTAGGTCCATGTGCACAAACTTAAATCCACGTGCTATGGGGAGCGTGCTCCCGGGAGTTGAAAAACGATTCCTGTTTAATGCTCCATGCACGACGAGGGGGTAACAGACAGACAAGCAGCTGCAAATGTTAAATTGTATCCAATTACCGGCGGCACGGCGATACGAGAGGAATAATTCTTTCCGTATGACAGCGCGATTCGATTATTCCGCACTCGAGAGATGCTCCCTGTAACTGCGTGAAAAACGTCCTCCGCTCGCTCGCAGCGGAGCACACAAGCAGCTCGTGTGTGTAATGATGCGTGCCGTGTATGCTAGTGTTACTCTCGTGATTGACAGGGAGGAAGAACTCATTATGGTCTGTTGCTTTCGACACAAGGGTCTGCGTCAGACGTATCGGCAAAGGTCGCCACCTCTGACCTCCAGGCATTTCAGCACAATTAGGGCTAGCAACAACTGTGTGCGTTCACGAAGCGCCTCTGGGTTGAGGAGCTCTGTAGGATTTCCTCTCATCTTGCACATCTTTGAAAAGAAATGTGAAGGATTTCAGTCTCCAGCTTCACTTCGACAGGAATGTAACTGATGCCTGTAGCTGCTTTGGTCATATCCACTTTTGTTTTTCTGGTGGTTTGTGAAATATTTTCACTTTTGGATTAACACAGATGCTGTTAATATGCTCCAACACAATCATATGACGCAAACTGAGGGGAAGGAGTATTTTAGCCCTCTGATGATTTGGCCCATGTCCACACACACACACACACACACACACACACACACACAGGGTTTTTTTCCCCACACCATGTGACAAAAACGTCCACATCTGCTTGTTTAGAATAGAAATGCATCCACTTGAGATCTGCAAACCCCATAAAATGCCGTAAAGACTCTAGCAAACTGGTCTCAGTCAATTCGAGCCATTTGTAAAAGGAGTATTCATCATTGAGTTTGCAGAAACACAAGTAGCTCTGTTCAGTGATCAACCCCTGCATGTAATTCTGTGAGCCAAAAAAAGCGCTGAACAGTAGCCTTGTTTCCATTCAAATATTCAAATTATATTTATACACAAATCTGGAATATCGCATCAAATATTTGTGAATAAAGCACGGTTCCATCCAACGAGTCCAAGAGAACAAAGTGTCACTTCCTGATAAGCTGGCGTCAAAAGAAAAAGGGGAGTTGCTGCGTTAGGAGAAGGCCTTTTTCACATAGAATAGTTTACTAGCGTCTTAGAACTCGTAGACGAAACGCAATTTGTGCAGTCATGTCATCTTGATTCTGGAGGCGGGAAACTGCTCTTTAGGAGCGCAGACAGTTCTGGGAACTGATGATCACGAACCACTTTAATGACGGGCTGCATGTGTGAGGAGCATCGCTCAAACAGATTTCATTCTCATCTTCAGGACCCATGTGACATCTGCACGGGTGACTGGAATCACATCTGCTCTCATCACGGAGACCACGGAGTGGGAGCACACTCGCAAGGTCATACGTCAGCAGCCCGGGACAAATCAGGGAGTGTGAGAGAAAGAATGGAGGGATGATCTCAAGGACGCCGGAGCTGGAGGAAAAGGTAAGAGCAGGACTCGACGACGGTGAAGGTAGGCTGCCATCTCCCATAACACACCAACGTCTAACAGAAAAGCAGAGAGAGAGCGATATTCCCCGGCACGAACATGTTTTTACATGATGCCACAGAGGCAGCAGACACCTTGACAAGCAGGCGCCCTCACAGCTGCTGTCTGACTGGCAGCCACTTAGAGACTGCGAGTGTCTGTGTGTGTGACAGGAAGCTCTTAAACCAGCAGCGCCGGTTCAGAAATCTGCTCGAGTTCGTCAACTACAGCTGACATACTTCACCACGGTTCCTTCGTCGGTGCCATCTCTCTGTTTCTCCAGCACCGCTGGCACTTCAGGAAGGGTGACGTCACATGTCCCTGTCAAGCACAGGTTATTTTTAGAGACCAACCAATACTCGTATTTGTGAGGACCACAAATGACTAAACCTTAAATAAATCTAAATGAAGACAAATGTTTATTTAGAACACAGTATTCTAGTAAACATATTCGATTAAAGTCAAGATGATTTTCGGGAAAGTTTGTAAAAAGACTAAACAAAACTATTTAAATTGTTAAATTAATAGTTAATTTGTTCAAATGTAAATGAAGTGCGTACAGTAAAAACACCTACTTCAAAAATAATGTTTTATCTGCTGCGATTAATCCAACAAATTCAATAAAATCACAACTTTATTCATTAAAATGAATTTTACACAAGTCACAACTTTATTGATTAAAATAAATTTAAAGCAAATCATAACTTTATTAATAAAAAATTATTTTATACAAATCACAACTTTATTAATCAAAATGAATTTTACACAAATCACAGGTTTATAGATTGAAATGAATTTAACACAAAGCAAAACTTTATTAATTAAAATTAATTTTACACAAAGCAAAACTTTATTAATTAAAATTAATTTTACTCAAATCACAACTTTATTAATTAAAATTAATTTTACACTAAGCAAAACTTTATTAACTAAAATGAATTTAACACGAAGCAAATCTTTATTAATTAAAATTTATTTGGTACAAATCATAACTTTATTAATTAAAATTAATTTTACACTAAGCAAAACTTTATTAACTAAAATGAATTTAACACGAAGCAAATCTTTATTAATTAAAATTTATTTGGTACAAATCATAACTTTATTAATTAAAATGAATTTAACACAAATCACAGGTTTATTGATTAAAATGAATTTTACACAAAGCAAAACTTTATTGATTAAAATAAATTTAACACAAATCACAACTGTATTAATTTTACACAAAATTGTTTTCATTTAATAAATGAATGGCCTTGAACTGGCAACCTACTAAATGAGAGGCAGCAGTGCTCCTCACTGCTTCACCCTGCTGCACGGATAGAATATCTATTTGTTTCATTCTGAAATGTTGAAATATAATGCGAGCTCATCCCAAAAATGTGTATTTTGAAGTGTGAGTTGAAATGATTGAACATTTAGGATCATCAGTCGCTCTTTTTGCTTCGGTTTGTTCAATAACGTCTTGCGGCAATCAAAGATCTGCCCTTGGTTTCCACCCTGCCAATGAACCAGGAAGTAGTTTATACAGACAGGAAGTGATGTGTTTTTTTTTAAAGAAGTGTTATTTTATCTAAACAATTGATCTGATTATTCTTTTCAGCCCTGGCTGATGATTTGTTGCTGGTGTAAAACACTTCATTGCAACCTTTCAGCCTTGAACTTAGAAAGACTTGAAACTATACGAACTTTATCAACCTCCATTCCTCATCAGGTGTGTTTACCTCAACATTTGCTGACGGCTTGCAATCGTAAAACAATTGAGTTTTTGCTCCAATCAGAACGTGCTGCACATTCAGGTGAATATAAACCCTGTATGAATCTAAACAAATCTCAAAACACGTCAAACTGAACAATCACTCGCTCTGAGCCAAGGTGAGGTTAGTCATGCGTCCAAGTATAAGCCTCGGTGCCTCGCACACACTTCATTGCTCTCTTAATTTACTGATGACATTTACACATGACGCCTCTAGACTCGTGGTCATTACCCTGAGAGCTTCAGAGCAAAAATGCTTGAGCCAGCAACCCGAGCCCCGGCCGCACGCATGGAGATACTTGAGAAGCTTTTAACGCCTGCGCGCTCACACGAGATCGCTGGGGCTGCAATTACACGCAATCGTCGTCATTAGATCAAGAAGTAAATCTGGGTTCTTACAGAGTAACCCATGTTGTTAACATTAATTCATTTAATATTATTAAACTTCATTCGTTCATATCTGTTTAATGTAAACTCGTCTGTTTTTCAATGTTACTTTTAACTGAATGGAGCCCCTAAAGTTGGTTGCCAAAGTTTGTGTTCCCTTGCAAAGTTTGCATGTCCTTGTAAAACATTTTTAGCTTGAATTTTTTTTTTTTTATCCATTTGTAAAGTTTGCGTGTCCATCAAAACATTTTTACATTCCATTGAAAAGTGAAAATTTCCTCACAAAACATTGCTGTATTCCCTCGAGAAGTGGAGAAATTTTTTGCGTTCTCTCGATAGGCTTCACAAATGCAAACTAGTTCAAGCAATTACGGTACTTCCTGTTTCGTTGCAGTTCCAGCAAAATAGTTTTCACATTTATCTGTATTTTTTGCAGTCTATGATTGATGTCTCTGAAGATGGCCAGACAAATGTAAAATAAGTAAAAAAATTAAATATTAAAAAACTAAAAACAAATATGAACTAATTGTTTTCTTGCTGATCACAGTTTTGAACGGGGAGCCAGTGTGTACGATTAGAAAGTTTGCGTTCGTCTCTTGCCACAAGTCTGTTGTGGGGGCGGGGCATAACAGTGCTTCACTCTTATTGGCTAGTGAGATGTTTACGTTTAAAAGTGGTTTTGTTTCTTTGGTGTGTTTTTGGGCTTCGGAGATGAAAGTGCTCAACACTTTTGATAATACTAGTATTTTTAAAAAGCATTAAGGCTAATTTATTGATATTAAATGAAGAAAATCACATAAAAATGCAGTTTGTAAAATGTACTTTTGCCATTTTATATATATATCAAAGACGTTGATAAAACAAAGTCTTTCAGTTTATCATTGTGTTTGACTAAATGGTTCAGTATTTTGGTCGACATTTGATCTTTAAAAGGTTTTGATTGCTCTTTCACATATAACATTAAATGCAGAGCCTCTTTTTGGGGCTCTCCAACTGGTTTCCTATAGTGTTGCAAAATACTTTCTGGAGTTACTGTATTTATAAAACAAAACAGCAACAACAACGTTACAGCAATATTATTTTAAAAAGTGTTTTTCGAGCAATTTTTTTGTCTGTTAAAAAGTGATTTTTGAAATCATTCTCATTCAAAAGCAGAATTACACACTACATACAACAATGTTATAACATGCCACAAGTAAATAAAAATTAAGATTTTACTCCATCTTTAGCATCGAGCCGTCCCTACATTAGCCTTCATTTGAAACTTTTGTTGTCTGTTTCGTTCCGATACTGTACAAGCACAAAAGAATGGATAAAATATCAATCTTTAGTTTTGACATGACTATACATGTGGGGTTAAATTAGAAAGTACACAAGCAATTCTATTTCATTCTAATCGCGAAAACAATTTGCAGATTAATGGATTATGCAAATAATCGTTTGTTGCGGCCTGGTTGGTTACGCAGTCATCGGTGTACGTTTGTTCTTGATTGTTCTGTTTTGGTGAATTCAAAGTTCACATTGGCTTTCCGGAGGTATTTTTATTTTATATCTTCACATTTTGATAATTGCTTATAAAAGGTGCATTGAAGCAGGAAGTCCAGTGACTGTAGACCACTTCTAAATGAAATAAAATCTGTATATTTCCTTCAGATGTTTTAATAAATAATGAATTACCTCAATATTGGCCATTAAAAGATTCTTTAATTATCAGAAACGCCAGCAGTAATTAGATCCTGTCATTTCCAAAGCAGATGAAGGCCAAGGTTAAAGAAAAATGCTTTTTGTACATCTTTCCTTTCACGTTGTAGAAGTCAACGAGACGGCGGATGTGAGATTAATCACACGCTGACGGACACCGAGAGACGTACATGGATGAGTGAAAGAGAGAGAACATGTGGAAGTGAGAGAATCAGAAATAGAACTCTGGTCACGCTACATGCTAATGCTAACTTCCCCATTGGGTTTTATTCAAGTGCATATGACACGCCTGGATGCGGCTCTGGCAACGTTCAGCGAGAGTCCTCTTTGACACGAGGAACGCATCATGTGACTCATCTCCTACAGCAGCCATTTTGGAGAGGTTTTTGATCACTCAATACAAATCAAATCTACGTTTATTGACGATTTAATCAAAACAAAGCTTTCACCAAAATAATGAGTTAAACACTTGTACTTTTCTCTAGTTTTGATCAAATAACTCTCTTATCTCTAACACTCCAAATTCCAAAAATGATTGCAATGGCCATTTATAAAATAAAGGGTATTTTGTATGAAAAATCACTGCACCTGCCATTTTCAAAATAAAGGACCCTTTAGACTCGTCAATGCTATTTTTCTGAACCCACAAACTAAAAATCAATGCTAGAACCCTTTTCGTTTTTAATATTTAATAAACTGATTTATTTTGGGCTTTTATTGCCTTTTTTGATGGAACACTGAGGACAAAGGGAGTTAATAGGAAAGAGAAAGGGTGGAGGCTGGGTCTCCAACTCCTCATGCTTGGGACGCCAACTTTGGTCTGCGTTGTATGTGTCTAACCAGTACACCACCAGAGCTCAACGCTCGGACCTTTTTCAAAATAAAAGACCTCTTTGACTCCAAGAAATCAAAGCGATGAGCATTTAAAAAAAATCTACTTCTGCGACTCTAAACTGCCCTTTTCAGAATAAAAGACCTTTCAAACTCTAAAAATCAATAGACCATTTTCCAAATACAATACGTTTGAGACTGTAAAAATCAAAGCAATGAAGTTATATAAATAATTAATTATTTCTGTGCCTCGAGGTACCGGGCTGCAGCCTGCTGGTTGGGGACCAGTGGGGACTATAAGGCGTTGCTTGGCGACTTTATAAATAAAGTTTGCTACACATACATTAGATTGCAAACTACATTTTCATTTATTAGTTTTGTAAATGATGCTGCTTTGTGGACGCCCATACGGATGAACCCTCGGTGTAAATTTCGTTGGTGGAATTGCGGTTGCTGTAGAAGAAGCGGACAGACTCAATCTAGCTCCTGCATCACATGCTCTCATTGTCTTTCACTCCTGAAGGAAATCAAGGGAATGAATAAGACATGGCTAGAAACACACCCGTACACTCCCTCTCTCTCACACCGATGGCATGTGTCCCTGGCACATAAACAGCTATTAATCGTTGCTTGCACTGCTGACATTTGGAAGAAAGGTCACGCTTTCCTCTCTCTCGATGTGTTTCCTCTGCAGTCTGAGAGGAACGAGGGCTGTGCCTTGATCCCACTTAACAGGAAGCAGTCTGTACGTAGGGCTTGATGTAGAAGTCGGAATAATAACGTTTTATTTCAAGGCCTTTGATGGAAAACCATACAAGCATGTAAAAACACCACAACTGGGAAACATTCTCAGTCACTTTATCTTTATTTAAATATATTTCACTAATATTGTCTTGAGTCTGCATTATTGCTTGTTTACAAGATTTGATTAGAACGATTCTTTTTAGTAAAGCAAGGTAACTAATAGCAAAATTAAACTGTAGAGTTGCCATCATTAGCTTGGGTTTTCAAACACTTGGCTACGTTAATATCTGTCCAGCTGTTTTTTGTTTCTGAACAACAATGCGCTGCATCGAGGCGGTGCAAAACGTCCTGTCTGATTTTCAGGCCACCGGCGAAATATCGGTTAATGCAATCGTAAACGCAAATCCACTTGTATGACTTTGCCAACTTGTCTGAAAGACTTCGGAACACCCCCACTTAACGGCGCACGCAACAATTTGATCACATGGACCGTAAAAGAGTAGAGAGAGAAAGAGAGAACACAAAGAGAGAGAGAGAGAGAGGTTATTAGTAACCATTTTATCTTATTATAAAGCACATAGAGATATTTTATTATATGCATTATAAAATACTGGGGGTTGTGGTGTGGTGACCCCTTTATAAAACGGTAGGGGAAACACTGATTAGTTGTAGGCACCACAATCCCATCTATAAACCAAAGGCCACTTTTAGCAAAGGTAACGCCTCGTTCGGTCTAAGAAAATGATGAATACTTTGTCATACAATTTTTTTTTGGTTTTTGCAGCAGAAAATGACATTTTCATGAATAGAAGAAAACTAGATGAATATTTTTTTGCTCATCCTTAAATCCAATCAGAAGAGTGTTTAGAACTTTTAAGACGTGTAAGCTCAGGAGCCGAGAGGAATGGAGATTGGTTATTGTTGCAGGACGAGTGGACTTCAACTCATCGCCAGTGGATTAGAAGCTCTTCTCGGGCAAGCCTACACTGGTTGGGCTGTTCCACTCACGCAGCAACATCGGGGTTAACAATCCCAGGGGTTCGACTCGGCCCAAATTGGCTGCTGGGATTTTGCCCCTGTATCAGACTCCATTTAGCTCAACCCCAAACTCTGCTCTCATCACAGGCGACAACATCTCATGGTCCAGGTACAGTGGTACCTCGAGATATGAACGGTCTCTGGGGAAATATTTTGCTTTGAGATACGAAAAATATTCCAAGATACGAAAAACACAATCCGAGAAATACGTTCACAACACGTACTACATTGTTGACATTTGAAAAGTCAATGTTTGGCGTCACGTGACTGCAGTAAACAGTTCTGCTCTACTGTCCGCTTGCTAAGTTCTGACATTGGGTCCTGGTGCTCCACTCAAACGCTTTAAATTAGTTTTAAACAATCAAAATTATCTGTAGATCACCAATAATGTGTCGTAATAAAGGTTAGAGTCCAGGTGTCCTAAAAACAGTGGAAGATGCTGATCGTAAACGAAGGTTTCTCCTGTAACTCGCTCTACAGAACACCACATTCCACTTTATAAACATTTTATTATCATTTATTTATTACATGAACAATGTGTAGCTTTAAGGATTGAAGTAACGTTACTTGATTTTTCTCTGGTTTTCTGAGAGCTGTTACACGGATTAGGCGTTTCGACATACGAAATGTTCGAGATGCGAACGCCACCCTGGAACAGATTAAACTCGTATGTCGAGGTAACCCTGTATTTGGATTGGTGCTTTGCTACAAAACACAAACATTTCCTGTTTTTGTGCCGCACATTAAGAACGCGTGGGATCCGAGGATCTTATGGTTTATTATAAGTTGCACCTTAAGGAAAAGGCAGCGGTGCCGAGACGTTTACATTCAAATCTTTAGTTATGAATCTCGAGCAGTTCTTCCGAGGTTTGTGTCCACTGTTTGGAGTCAAACACACACCACACCTTCAAGATCCACTTGTGATAAATGGACACTTGGCCCCCCCTAAGTGACAACATAAATCTGTGCCATGTAGGGTGCACCGGGTGCTGATTCTGCAGGAACAATCAATGTTCGGTGCATTTTGGAGTCAACCCGAGGTTTGGTCCGTCTGCAGGACACACACTGCTGCGTTCGCTCATGAAGGAGCCTCGTTGTTTCTCACTCACTGCCGCGAATCTTCCCTCCCTCGTGATCCTCGTCAGTCTGTTAGTTGAACAATAGCAGCGCTTCATCCCAGATCAACCACTACACACACACACACACACACACGCACACACCCACACACACACACACACACTGCTGTCAGGGTCGACGGGGAATCTGGTAACAGAGGAACAAATGATGCGGATTACAGACAGAGGCGCGCATTATACTGCTCCCCCCACCCCCACACACACGCACCGTCTCGCTCGCTCTCTGAGATCATTCCAGATAATCTGATTGCACATCCACGCTGCCGGGGAAAAGCCTCCAAAATAATTCACACCCCCAGATGCACTAAACGCCTGCTCCATGGTGCATGCAGATGGATTGCGAGGGGAGGTTTCACACTCGCTTTGATTGATCGTACCCCTATGCATTCTGGGTTTAACCATTGAGCGCTCGCGCCATTAAGACGATAACCTTTTCCAACTTCACCTTGGGAATTTACCCCGAGTCACCAAGCTTCAGCGTTTCCTCTATGGTTGTTCTACCAAACCTTGGGGATCTTTTATTTATTTTTGCGTTTGACGGTTCATTCATTTTCTCAAAAGATTTATTCACAGATATTTCTGTGCCGATGAGGATTTTGTAATAGGAATGCCCTGTTTCGGAGCAAACAAACCCATCTGCAGGTGTGAAGGCACCCTTTGAGAGCACTTTCACTCTGGTATCTGTCTTCCGTTTCCAGGAACACTTGGTCCAAGGAACATTTTTTTCGTTTACTTGGTCCAGGGAACATTTTTTTCGTTTATGTGTGAGAGCAATCCTCTGGGCTCCTGGAAACATTTGCAAAACGTTTCCAGAGGTAGTCTCGACGTAACAAAGTTGTCAAAACAATACGCGAGGAATTACAATGCTTAACCACGTGTTTGGTTCAATCACGGCTCGACGGGATACTGGAAAACACAGAGGTTTTTGGAATTTTCCCACCCATGCTACGGGATTCCTGTGACGGGAATACACAACTGTCTCTGAAACTAATCAGAATTACCGAGTAAACATAGAAACTGTGCGGGATTTGGGAAGGTTGGCAACCATTTCAGAAACGGAGCAGATGAAACATCCCCAATCCGAAAAAGCTGAGCGTGTCACTTTACGACTCAGCAGGGGTGTGGTGAACCATTAATGAGATACTAAGGAGTCGATTTGCATAAATAGGCATGCATAAAACCTACACACTTCGATGAGATGGGGAGTGTGGAAGTAGATCTGAAAACCGCAGAAGACTGTTAATTATGGATTTTGGTGATCATTGTTAACAGTGGGAGCACAGTCAATGAGCTGTAGATATTGTGGTAGCGAAATAAAAAATAATGAAAAAAATGTCAGACAGTGTTTACCACCATCGACCCAAGTGTGCAAAATAGAGAGAGAGCGAAACCAAACCCACATAGTTCCCTTCATCAACATTTAGAGAAATGCTCTTTGAAAAAGGGATCCAGTGAGTGTTTTGTGTATGAATCAAAACAATAATTTCTTGCATATTATTGGACCATTCATGCAAGCGCTCAGTGATTGGATAGTTCTCAGCTGTGTCATGAATATTCCAAACCTGTAAGAAACAAGGATGTGCGCGCTCCAACCCAAGTAATGGAAATAGAACCATTTCCTGAAGACTAATGTATATGGTACTATTGTATACGTAATCTTATTTCTGTAGTCGGGCAGCCAGTGAAAGGTTGGCCAGGACCAGAGAGATGACATCATGCGTCTTGGTTATTATGTAAATAAACTTTACATATGGTTGCTAGGGTAAAAAAGTCTGGTTGCTATGGATGGGTCAATGATCTTTGACATCGATGTTGTTCTAATTTGTTTTCAAACCAATGTACAATGTTGATTATTGATTGATTATTCTCATGGAACAGACGTGTGCTGCTAGACGTCAACGGAATCCTTTTGATCTTTCAGGTTCCCTTGAAGGGAATCAGACAGAAAGAACAAGCGTAATAACATTAAAACCCCTTTGATATGAAAGCAAGCAGTCTCCAAATGCTAGGCTGAGTTCTCACCCTGGACTGACTCGTGTTTCCTCGCCAGCGTCGGAATCACGTTTTCTCCACCCGCGTCATGTTCAAACAGACGTCAGTGTGTGTTAGTGCGCTGTGTTTGTTTAGTGTGTCTGTGGTGTGCAGCCCACACACACTCTCACCTCTCGTGTGTTGACACTGCAGGCTTGGCCTTAAAGTGCTAGAGAGATGGAGCGAGAGAGACAGGCAGGGACTGAGCGATAAAGCTGAAGGGAAAGATGCAAAAGTAGCTGGAGCTACCTTATTTTTGTTCCAGTTTATCCTGCTTTAGCGTTATTACACTAAGACGGTTCGTGTGTGAGTGAGAGAGAGACATCTCTCTAGATCTTGTTGCATCTCATTAGATTTCAACCTCAGAGGCGTCTTTCCACATCTCCATATCTCTGGATTCTCAGGGCGGCGGGTTTGCAGCACATTTAATGGGTTAAATTCCCACAGACACCAGCAACATGCTCTGATTGTGTGGCTGTAAAGCAAGAAGGGACGTGATTGGCTCACCATCCCCTCAGCGGTTGTTCAAATCCTTCAACGGCTTACTCTAGGATCACCAACCTTTCTGACACCGGGAGCTACTTATCGGGCACCAGGGTTACCAGTTTCATGCACCCTTCTGAAATAGAAAATCTTTACAATTAAATACTAGTTCAGACACTGACCACATTTCTCTCGTTGGCTAAACATTTTAAAATAGTTTACTGTAACTTTATTGCGTTTGAGAAACGATGAAAGAATCATTTGAGAAGTACACGAATATTCTCCCGCAGTACCAGGGTTGAGTAAACACAGTCAATCTAAGAGTGCGATGTGCAAACATGAAAAAAAAACATGTTTCCCTTTGACCCGTCTTTACATTTTGGCTTCGTTTCATCCTGCTATCTGCCCTGACATGCAACTTCCCGAAGGAGAGTGAACGTCTAAACAGCTCGGGTTGCTTGCACAAACATCCCGTCTCCAGAGTCTGTGGAAGAAACCCAAAACACGGGCGGGAATCTTGCCTCTGCGAGAGATTCTGTTCTCTGCATGATATTCAGACCCACAAACGGATGCTAAAAGTTTGAAACGTTTTCCCATGGGAAAGATCAACACTAATGCAGTCTCTTTAAATTCTCATCACACATTTAAAGGAGATCAGAGAAGCATTAGGTTTCTTATCATCAGGACTGTGCAGCAACACCAACGATTTGATCTGTTTATAGAGATGCAGTGTTGACGTTCACGAGGGAAACCTCCGATGTAATGAGGTTCAAACGTTAACTGGGTGGCTACGGTTCTTCTTGTACTGTAGAAGTGAACGCCTCACTTCTATCTCTTCATTTTCTCTTTGTAATATAAAGTAATCGTTTAGGCTTTAAGTACATGTCCATCTGCCATGTCCATCTTCGTTCCAACTCGACTCGACTTAAGGAACCCTCCGGTTTGTATCTCAATTACCTCCAATGGACCATTGGAAGAAGGTTTATTGTTTTGGCCCACTTAAATTTTTTTCTCTTGATGACCTTAATGGTAGCGATATAAAGACATTGCATCACAAAACGTTGCCAGATACTGACCACATTTATAGCATCAAACTAAGTGCATGGCATTTTGGCCCCGCCCCCATTTCAGATGATCCACATTCACACTGACATGTACATTGGAAAAAATAGCTCTCTTGTTTGCCAACACCATCCCCAACAACAATCCCCATAAAACAAAATCCATCAACATCAACTCCAAAACCAACCCCAAAATCATCTCCAACTCCTACAAACAACCAAAGTCTTCTCCACCATCCCCAAAAACAACTTAATCTTCTCCACTGTCCCCAAAACCAACTGAATCTTCACAATCCTCAAAACCTACCAAATCTTCTCCACCATCCCCAAAAACAACTTAATCTTCTCCAGCATTCACGAAACCAAACCAATCTTCTGCACCGTCCCCCAAACCAACTCCATCTTCTCCACTGTCCCCAAAACCAACCGAATCTTCACAATCCTCAAAACCAACCCGACCTTCTACACCATCCTCAAAACCTACCAAATCTTCTCCACAATCCCCAAAACCAACCCTATCTTCTCCACCGTCCCCCAAACCAACTCAATCTTCTCCACCGTCCCCCAAACCAACTCAGTCTTCTCCACCGTCCCCCAAACCAACTCAATCTTCTCCACCGTCCCCAAAACCAACCCTATCTTCTCCACCATCCCTAAAACCAAGCACAAAACCAAAATCAACCCCACGCCTGTTCATAACACCAGCACCAATCACAACCCTATTTCCAAACCAAGCATATCCCCACAAACATCCTCAAGCTAATCTTACCGTGTCACTACCACCATCCTCACCGATGTCCCCAAACCCACCATCCTCAAAACCAACCCAATCAATACAATCATCGATGTCTTCACATTGCTTAATCCAACTTAATCCTCATCCCCATCACCCACAGCAACCGTTCAGCGTAACCCATTAACCTAACCATTCATCCAAAAGAGATCTGGGATTTCTGTAACCCTTATGTACACACAAATGGAAGGTGTGGAATTCTATTTGGGGCTCAGTGTTTTCTTTCATCCAATTATGTTTTAGCTGTTCTTATACCAAGTTTTTTCCTATTGGAATCAAACTCATGACCTTGACCCACAAGAGTATTTTAGAACCATGCCGCTTTGGGAGTGGATGTTATGTGTGTTTGATAAAACGCTTGACTGGAAACAATTTAAGCAATTTGTGGAGCAGAAATGACTAACTACACCTTTAACCCCAGAGCGTATGGGATGTGCCATTTTTAAAATAACAGTCATTTACGAATTGGTTTCACTCTGGACGACTCCAGCAGCGATTCCCTCAACTGGAGCGAATGTATTCAAATGATGACCAGAGCCTGATCCACCCCCCCTCCCCTCTCCTCCATTAAGCAGCCGAGTGGTGCAGATACACACCCGTCCGAGGTGATGTTTCTCCATGAGTGTCTGGTCAGACTCTCTGGCGGCTGCTCAACCACTAAATGGCCCTATCACAAAACCCTACGACTCGTGGAAAACAACAGATCGATAGCGCTCGCTTCCTCTGCTTCTCGCCTGTGTGCTTGTGCATCTCAGAGTATGAGAGAGATAGATGAAGGGGAGCTTTTTGCGCCCACTCGATGCCTTCTGAAAATGGAAATGTGTGTTTGGTGGTGGTTTGTCGCTCCGGTTTTTAAACACACTGTCCTGATTACAGCCCCGCTCCGGAGATGTCTGGAATAAAAGGATAATGGCTGAGTTTACGCTCTGTGAGCAGCATTCATTACAAACAGGCTGCTGTGTGTGGGGCTGAAATCAACCTCAAGAGTTTGCAGAGTAAAAGCCAAAGCACCCGCCTCTGCCAAACATATAAGATGAGAAAAGCAGTTGAGGGCTTGGATTGAAGGCTACGGAGAAAGCAAACGTATTAGAGGATGAAATGGTGGAATTAGTGGAAGCATAGTTGAGATTGAGATTTCTGAAATCCCGAGTTCACTGGCTACTCTAAGCATCATTTTCACAAAGATGAAATCTAAGACTATGTCGGCACTAAATTCAACTCTTACATTGAACTATTATCATACAAAAAGTGAATTAAGTAGTAAAAGCGTGTTGATCCTAAACGTTTTTATCATCCTTAATAAAATCTTGTCCTTTTTTGCTCAAGTCAACTCCCGATGCAAGTCCCTCTGCACTTTGAAGCCTCTTGGAGTTGGCAGTGCTTACTAAGCTGGGAGGCAATAGATCAATTTAGTTAGTCTGTTAAAAAATCACATGTGGTGATCCCAAAGCAGAAGTTCGCACATATGTGGTGCGTTTCCAGATTCCAATGGTGTGGTTAGACCCAATATGAAGCGATTTTACTCTTTTAGAACGTCAGTATTGCTTTAAAGTAGATTAGAGTTTCCTGTTATAATTTAGACGAGTTATGTAGTCGTGGCCCTCCAGGACTGACTTTGGACAGACCGGATGGAGTTGTTTCTTGCATTACAAAAAAAAAAACAAGTTCAAATGCAGAGCACAGAAAATTTCCAGATTTTTTTACAATAGTCTTGTTTTGTTCAGTTTCCAAAAGGAAAACAGGATCTTATAAGAGTTGAAACTGTGGCCAGCGGTCAAGATGAACAGAGTTTCAAGTTTTACTTTTCCCTTTTGGTGACTAGCTGGGAAAATTACATTTGGTTCAGAAACATATTTGATGAGTTGCCTAAAAAGCTAAACCGTTTTGCTTTCCCAATGCACAGCCCCTTTATTGGAAACTTTTCTGCTGTATTAGATTTTATTTTGATAAGACGGTATGTAAGGAGAGAGAGGGGAGTGGGATTGAGAATGGACCACAAGCTCGGGACTTAGTACATTACGTGTCCTTCTCAGTGACCAGTAAACCACTGGGCAGGTCATTGACTCCATGTTGGGTTATTCGTTATTTAAAGATAAAAGACTACGTTGAATTTTTAGCAGTGCATCATGCAAGTATTTGTTTAGCTCTTCTGATATCAAGCCTCTAGGCGATCAATCATCCCGAATCTGATCATGTCACATGACTAACCAGGCAGTGTAGTGTTTGTCCCTGAAGCGTTAAAGCCTGTGATGGCCAGGGGTAATATTTTAACACGGCGGCTCATTCCCCTGACATACACACTCTCGCAATCAGAGCCCGGGCGAAAACAGCCCCACTCCTGCGTGTGAAAAACAGCCGCGGCGCTGAACAATCAGCATCCTCCGCTTGTCTCTCTCTGGGCGGCGTCATGGCAACGGAACAGCTTCAATTAGACGAGAAGAAAGCGCTTCCCCACAGCATGGCATTGGAGGGCGAGCGCAGGAAAGAGGGAGGGTGTGTGTGTTTGTGTGAAAAAGATTGCGAGAGCAGGAGGGAGGAAGAGAAAACGAGCGCTGGGGAGACGTGTGTGAGGCTGAGATTGCGAAAGGGAAAAGGAGCGTGTCTGAGTGTGTGCGAGCACTACAGATTTCAAGGAAGCAAACCGGGGAGACAAAGCTAGCGAGCGTGAGAGCGTATGTGTGCTAGAGAGAGAGAGAGAGAGAGAGAGAGGGTTTTGGCTGCGTTAGCGCAGCTAATGAAAAATGAATGAACCCACGGGAGAGAAGGAGAAGCAGGATAGGGATTGAGCGACGAAACACTCGCTAGGTTGGGCCGTGGGTGTTCTGGAAAGGGGGGGGTTGCGGGATTTGGCCGATCTTGGGGTTAAGAGGTTAAGGTCACATGTAATCCATGCTAGTCTCAACTAACCGCAGAAACCAGGATTTACCTGGAGATCTTCAAGAGTTTTGCTTCCCTAATGTCCCTTTGCTTGAAAGTGAAGATTTAGTAGAATCAAATTCCAAACGTTGGAAGAACGTCAAGGAAATCTTCTCAAAGGTATCATGAGAAGTACTCATAGTTCAGGTGTCGGCCACTAACGTAAAGTGCTCCGTGGATCCAAATAGTCCTTGCTTTTCCAACCACGCCACCTAGAAGATTAACCATGTTTGTTCTATTCTTTGAACTTTTTTCTAGCCATTTCAGTACACTAAGTTTCAGTAGAGCACCGGTAGCTACTCTGATTGGCCGTCAGCTTTTTTTATGCTTGATCTTGTGACATACAACAACTAATGAGGCAACGAAGCCACAACCAAATGTCCAGGACACATTTTGTTATTATAGTTTACCGTGACAAAGTTTGGGTTACAGATTTTTGTTAAATAGAGACATTGATCCTGTTTCAGTAGTGATGTTTATTAGGGATGCCTTACTACTCGGTACACCCTCCTCGGTTCGGTACGCCCTTGTGAACCACGTTTTTCGATTCCTCATTTGAATATCTCTTGTATTTATTATTGTTATTATTATTATTATTATTATTAGTTTCAGGTGTGAAAATTAGGGAGTTCAGGGAATGCAACGCACGTCTGCAAGCAAATATCCAATCAATGAACTGCTCCTTTGTGTAAATATCCAATCAGTGAGCGCTAGTTAAAGGAGGTTGGACTTCACATGTTTCACACAGCCAGGGAAGCATTTGTCAGAAGATTGCGAGAAGAAAACGACAAAGATGGAAAAAGAATGTTCAACAAAAACGTTTGTAGATGTTCGTATCAGATGTTATCATGCAAAAGGAAACTCTTCTGCGCCGTCTTCAGACAGCTGTTCCTGGTTTCAGGACTCCTAGTGCTCGCAACTTTGATATCATTTGATGAGAGCATCGGAAATGAATATTGTAAAGATGTAAACCAAAGTGTTGTTGGTAGCTGAGTGTGAAGCCATGTCCATACTGTGCCTTTACGATACTATAAGGATTTAACAGCCAGACAAAATGTATATTTATTCAAATAATGACATTTTTTAATGTAAAGATCAGTACGAAGTAAAAAAAAGTCTGTCTCTAAAAGCTATTATAACTATCAAAAGGAAAAATAACCTCCTTTTTGGAGGTGTTCTTAACCTGTTTCTTTCATGTATTTCAGTATATTTTATTCAATTGGCAAAATGAAACAAGATCCGATAAGAGATGAAACTGGGACCAGCAAAATTGAGCTCAAGAGACTTTCAAGCTTTACTTTCTGTGGAAATGTCCCAATCATGTTGATGCCAAGCGGAGAAACAAGGTTTAGGTTCTCCTCAGAGCCATCTTTAGAAGCAGATTCCTTCTTGAGTTAATGTTCTTTGTTGATAAACAAGGGAGCGACTCCTACTGTGAGCAAGTCAGAAGGCGTTACATCACTTTTTTCTCGGACTGATTAGAAAAAACAACTTTTTTCTCTCTATAAGATACGGTTCGTTGTTTAAAAGTCTTTAAAAAAAACACCATCAGAACACCACCATTTTCACCATCAGAAGCTGTTCAGAGGGCTGTCACCAGGTCCAAAAACGTCAACCACCACAAGTTTAGCTGCATAGCAACATTGAAAATGTTGTAAAAGATGGTTTGGTTTCTCAGGACTGAACAATACCAGGCAGGTGCAACCTTCTGCACCTGACGTGAACCGTTTGCCAGGTAACAAGGCTGAAAAAGGCATAGAGAGCCTTCTGATTTGGACAGTCCCCCCAAACCCTCGAGGAACTTAAATGCAGTAACACCGTCCAAAACATTTTTTTTGGCTTGTATTTTGAAAATTCAACCAGACGTGGCCATTTGTGTGATAACTACCTGAGTTTAGAAGCAGTAGAACGACTAAACACTCTCTAACTAAAGCTTCTGTGCCATTGCTTGCTTTCTCGAGTCTGTGTTCAAGAGCAAAGCGTCCTCAGCTGCGCCTGGTGCTACTGCTGTTGCTAGGCTGGCATCAACGTGTCGACACCAGCATGTCAAAAATAGCAATGCTGAGCTATCAATCTTCACAGCAGACCGGGAGCACCAGAGAGGCAGAGGGGAATATCAAAACACCGCCAGCGCTCCGGAGGAATGCCTTTGAGACGCTGAGAGAGAATCACTCCCACTATCTGTCTTTATCAGTCTCAATCTCTCAGCTGAGACGGGGCTCTCGAACTCATGAAGTCCCTGTCAGTCATCCCCATTTTTTTTCCTTCCTTTGACGAAGCCCTGCCTGTAGCAGGTGGTGGTTTGCCAGCCTGCGGGTGGATCGTTCCCCCCTCTGCTTGGCGGTAAAGGTCAGAGAATGGTGACGGAGACGAATGGAAGAAAGCGAACGCGTGCGAGAGAGATCGAATGGCAGCCCATGTGTTAAAGGGATAGCTCATGTAGAAAGTAACTCTATTAAACTATTCACCCAATCATTCCGTTCAAAATGAACAAACCACTGAATACTGAGGCTAAAGAACTACTTTAGTTGTTTTTCTAGTCGTTGCTGAAGATTCAGACTCAACTGTTTGGTCTTTGCTGTTTGGTGTCCACCAAGATCTCAGATTTCCTGTTTGTATGTTTTTACCAACAACTTTCTCATTTGGGAGGTTGTCCACGTTCGAGCGAAGCAGTTATCTCCAAATTGATCACCAGTTTGAGATTCTAAAACATAGACTGTTTGCTTCAATTGTTGGTGTATTTCTAATTGATTTCTTTGCTGGGTTAAGGTGAATAAATCTGCAAATCATCATCTGACCTATTGAGGTGTGCTACCCAGTAATGTTCCCAGTAATGGGTGCATTCATTAGAGGGACATCTATACACTTGTATCACCCGCATCCTGACAAAAAGAACTTCCGCTCGATAGTTTACTAGTGTTCTGGACACCGATGACCATAAATGGATTCCACTTCCTCCCGAGAATTCACTAGTGTTCAGGACAGAAACGCTGCAACCTGATGACCATGATTTTGATTACCTCCGGAGATTACCTCATAACAGAAATTCCAATAACTGATGACTACAATTGGACTTCCACCACCTTTGGAGAGTTTACTAGAGATCAGGACTGAAACTCTGCTATCCGATTACCCAAAATGAACTTCAGCTACCTCTTTTTATAGAGACCACAAATTGACATTCGCTACCACATTCTGATAACCGTAAATGACCATCCAATAGCTCCTAAGAGCTTACAATATTTCAGGAGAGAAACACTTTTTTCCTGCTGTCCATAAAGGATCTTCCACTGCCTCTTGAGAGTTTGCTAGAGTTCAGGACAGAAACTGGTGACAATAAATGGGCTTTTGTTACCTCTTGAGTGCACGTCACAAACCTTGTAAATCTTCAGGATTTTCCAAGGCCAGATGAAGAGGTACAAAGTACTATCTTCCAGTATCACAGAACAAAATGTGCTAGTCAATATTCCAGACTCTAGAATCCCAGAGAACTGAGGTTAGGAGCCCCAAAAAAATGTTGCGGGCAGTTAGTCAAAGGCACTTGCTCGCCCCATTGGGGCTGATGCCAGTATAAGTTCTTAACCCTGAGCCTAAAAATTAATTCCTCATTAAATATGTCCAGAAGCGTATTAAACAATAGTTGCAATGAACAAATTTAAATAGTTGGATTTTCTCGTAAAATAAATATTTTGTTGGACATTTTCCTCAAAATCAAGTTCACCAAATTGTTGATGGACAGAGAAATTACATTGAGCTCTCTGTCGACGCTTCAAATTGCCCATCAAGCATCCAAATCCAGTTCATCAAATAAATCACGCGAAGCATTGATTCGTTGTCACTTTTATCCTGAAATCTATCACATAACGTTTGTGAATCAGGCTGAAAATGAGATATTTCTCATTGAAAAATGTATAATTTGTGAATCTAAAAGGTCTGGAAAGTGGTGATTTTTGCTGGACGCATGCGATAGCAGGAAATGAAGCTCTTTTGATTTATTCCACAAACGCTCATGAATAAAGATGTTCTCCCGATGCCGAATGGCTCAAAGCTGTGTTCTCTGGACTCAATCAGAACCATCCGAAACCTCTCTCGCTCGCTGACTTTCCCTCCTCTGCAGTAAATGCCAAGGGCTCCAATCACAGACCCCCCATTGAGCTCTTTGGCTTTGACTGACACAACATTCGGAAACGCACTGGGATTTGAGTGTGTGTGTTTCCCTAAGTAGCATTCCTCCTTCCACCCCTTCTTTCTCTCTTTCTCATCCGCTTCTAATCTGTTCCGTGTTTCTCGCAGCCGCGATCTCTCGCTCCCTAAAGACCGCATCCATTCAGCGTGAGAGAATTTCTTTCTCTCACAGTTTATACTTGAAGCTACAGCTGTATTTATTGTTCTTTGGTTTGCTAAATAGAGCGTTTGTGGCTTTTTATGAAGAGATAATTTTGGCACCAACACATGGAGGACACATATGGCTAGAGCTGCATCAGATTTGTGTCAAAACCATGTAAAACGTCCCTGTTACCCGTTAAAAACTTTGTGTTTCTTCTACAATTTCAGAATAATCACCCAAGTTATCTTAAAAATATCAGAACGAGACAGTCAGCAGGCATTTAGCTGCCTCTGGATCTGAACCCTGTTGAGCCGCTGAGTGAGGGAAGGAAAACCAGTTCATGAAGCCTATGGGTGAAGTTCCCTCAGTGAAGACTGCTACAATGCTTACAGACGAGCTCTGAAGTTTTGTGCGATTCAAGGGAAATTCTTTGAAATGTTTGTAAAATGGGGCACCCGATCACCATTTAACACATTATTCTGATCCAACCCGCTTTTTTAGTGTGACACGGGGGTCTGCCGGTGCCTATCTACAGCAAGAGGCGGGGGTACACCGGAGTATGGGGAGAACATGCAAAGCCTCGAACCGGCAACTTTCTAACTGGAAGGCCACAGTGCTACCCACTGCACCACCGTGCCGCCCAATTATTCTGATTATTTAGGGTATTTATGTCCGCTCTGTGACACTACGTTTTGAGAGTTTACAAGAGTTCAGGACAGAAACTCTGCTATCTGATGACCATAAATGGACTTATGCTTTGTCTTGACAATAAATAAAATAATATAGTTAAATAAATAAATAAATAAATAAATATTTTTCTAAATACACAAGTTCCTATTTAAAAGATTACAGAAATAAATCCTGTTTAATCACATTGTATTTATTTCTGCATTTCTGTGCTTGTATGCTAATTAGTGGGCGGTCCTAACATCAGTCTGACCCAGGATTGGTCACATTAGAATCTATCTTTGATATTACCTCTGTTTTTTTATACAATTGCTTATCTAAGTGTATGTTTTTATGTATTTAGTATTTTTAGATATATTTTTTTCCATTTTTATATTTATCTCGTATTTATCTCATGTTATACATATCTCATTTTTATGCAAATGAATCAGGTTTTTTTTTTTTTTTACACTTAAACTGTGTGCACCTGCATCACTCTCAGTGTATAGCACCTTTAAAACAAACAGTGAAGGTGTTTGTGAAAGCAGCACGTTAGCTGTAGTGAACTAGCGTACGTACACACGGCTCAGCGGAGCGACTGATTTCACACAGCCAGTGAACAGTTGTGAGCAGAGAAAGAGTGAGAGAAGGCGCCAGGCCACAGAGTAGGGCTCCGGGGCTCTGCATGAGTGTGATTGTCTCATGTGGCCCTTCAGGCGGTTAGTTCTCCCTCCCTGCGCTGGCCCCGGCTCTGCTAATCCTTCTGAGACACGCACGCACACACACACACACACATGTTTCCCAAGGCTCCCATTGCTGCTTATCTCTGCACTCCACCAAGCTGCACCACATAAACACACAACCGATCTCGGCTCTGGCTCGAACAGGTCTCCGCTGCAAAGATGCGACGTGATGAAACTAGAACAGCAGCGCGTGCATTTTAGCACTAGATTCCTGCAGGGATTTTGTTTACAATCTTCCATTTCTGTCTTAGTTTGACATGTGAGGTCTTCTATGTATCGCTCTTCTTTCACCTGAAATTCTTTCCAAAGCAAGTGACAGAAATATGAAAGTTTTTTTTTTCATCTGCTCCGCCACGTTGCTGGAGACTGGTTCGTGCAGATCGTTTTGTTCCACTTTAATCAATATTTCATTATTCTGTAACCCAAGATGCTTTCAAGAGCTTCGCATTTCTCCAAGAGCGTTTGTCCGGGGGGTCAGCCAGGATGCAGATGTTTACCAAAGGTCTGCCTGTCATTCATGGCTTTTGTAAAGGGAAAAAAAAATCACATAAACCCAATGCAAAGGATTTGTGAAAAGAGACCAAAGTTCTGACTAATCTACCTCTCTTCAGTTCTGACACTGGAAACTTTGATCTGCGAGCATACAAACACATTATTCGGACGCCATTCTACTTGGTAACTCTTGTAAATTCTTGCATTACCAGCACGTTTGGGTTCTCCCCAGAGTGCTTCAGTGATATTGAGGTCAGGAGATCCACTCTAGATCTTCGCTTTGTTCTGGTGGAACCATCAATTCTGACGGAATCTCCTGTGCCTTTGGAGCTCACACTTCCTCAAAACATCAGTGACCCACCTTCGTGCTTCACAGTGGGGATGGTGCTCCGTTCATGTGGACTCCTCTCTGAATGTAAAGTTTTTGGTTGTGGTCAAAAAGTTACATTTTGGTCTCATTGCTCCAGAGAACTTTGTTCCAGAAGTTAGTGGTATTTGTGTGGTAATGGCTTTCTTCTGGTAACTCGACCATGCAACCCATGTTTCTGCAAATGTGCTCCTTGAAACAGCCACAAAACATTTTTTCCCAGAGCCTTGTATTTCAGCTGACGTTATCTGTGGATTTTCTTTGCATCCCTAACAATTTTTCTGGCAGTTGTAGCAGCAATTTTTACTGGTTTCGACAGAATCCCTCACTTTCCACAAAGTAAGAGGACTTCAGAAAAGAGGGTCTGGTCGAGAATTACTCCTAAGCTCTTAACCTGTTAGATCATAACTGCAAAAACATGTTAAAAGATAAAAACATGTAAGAAAATTTGCTTATTCATAAATAACCTTGATCTTCATCATGTGATAGACCTGCAAACCACTCCCCTCACTCGAACTGTTCATTAAAAGTTCATTAAATTGTGTTAATCCTTCTTTTGTCAAATTATCATAGTCTCAAAAGGGATCAGATAATAGGTGGCGCTACAGCAGCTGAAAATGTCTCAAAAAAAGTACTTTTTAATTCAAAATAAATATCAAAATTGTAATAACAAAATATATAAAATAACAAAATTGGCAATTTAGCTCTTAATACCACTTTATCAAGAACCATTATGATTTGATATACTTTGACCTTTGTTTTGAATTATTTACATGTCAGAAGTGTATTTGGGTTTTTAATGTAGTATGACGATGTGAACAATTTCTTCGTATGTGTTGCATATCTGTTTGACATGATGCTTTAAACCCAGCCATTGCTGCATGCAGCTTTTTTTAAATGTTTTAATTTACAAAAATCCTTTTTTGGAAGTAAATGTGAAGTAAACCGAAAAGGTCCAAGTTTAGATCCCTGTGGGATGCCAGTTCACTCTTTCTTCATCTGTTACGCTGCATTCGAACACTTCCTCCAGTCACTGTTTTCCATCCGAATCCTCTGTTTTCCTCTCAGTGTCAACTTTTGGCTGACTCCTGGTTGTGCCGTAATTCTCTTTGATGCAAGAAATAGAGGTCAGCACTGGGTCAGGGCTGCACATGCACGCAAACACATGCACTACGACCATTTTTTCAAGACTCACTTCCTCTCACCGCTCCCCTTTCTCTCTCTGAACATCTGCGTGTGTTCAGAGCCGTGCATAAATTACTCCCCGGCAGCAGCGCCATGCCTCACCTCTTTCGCTCTCTCCCCATGTGTTTTCTCCCACGTCTTCACACTCACACTGTAAGCGAAGCACGGCCAGGACTGCGCTGTCTAAGTAGAAAGATTCACTCTTGTGGTATTTTGTGTAGATGAGTTCAAGCCAATGCATAACGTCAACTCTGCAGTGCACATGCAAAGGACGTCCTGTTTCCTGGAACATGCACCTATCGTGAATCCTGTAACTGTGCTGTGTTCAAACAGAGGTGCACTTCTGTGTCGATTGTGACTTTTCAGCCATTTCTCTTTTAGTTTGATGGATCTTGACTGCAAATGTGATGAGAAATGAAATGAGAGACTTCAAAGGTGGAAAAGTGAAGCAAACACAAGAGAGATGATATGCAAAGTAGTAGTGAGGGGAAAAAATGCTTTTTGAAATATGAGACAAGAATGAGAAACAGATGAGACTTTCGCCGATGAGCATTGCGGTCTGAATGAGAAACAGAGGGTGACGGGGCAAAGAGGGAGGTTATGAAGGAAAGAAAAGCACAAGATAAAAGGGAAGGGTTAAGACAGAGGAGACAATTTTGAGATTGTGTTGAGAAATTAGGGAGTGAAATATAAAAAAGCTATGGGTGAAGGGGGTGTGTTATACAAAGGGGGATTTAGTTGAGAGCAAAATTTGACTGGCACCAGAGGGCTGGATGGATTGAGAAAGAAATGAGACTTTAGATGAGAAATGCACTATATTAAATTCCCTCATCTGCCTAATGTCAGTCTTTAGCTCTGATTTAAAACCATGGAGCTCGGTTTGAGATCTGAGCATCACCAGCAGAGTTGAATAAGCATAACAAGGGCAGTTTGTTAACATTTGGAGCCCTGAGGACGAACTGACCCTCTGACCTCAATGGTGTCGAGGGGCACGCATCAGTTTGCAGATGTAGGCTGATGGGAGACCGTGAACAGATTTAAAAGCAAGTCAACATTCATCCAAGAAGGGTCATTCCTTCCTTGGAAAGGAATATTGTTTTCCTGTTGAGCTCGCCCGCAAAATGAGCTCAGATTTCACATCAAAAGGCTTTTCAGGGAAAGGCAGGAAAATTGTGAACTTGAAAGTTTTCTTGGGTATTTGGGAGGTTTTCCGCTCGGCAGCACAGTGCAGAGATTACGTTAAACGACTTGGTGTTCTTCTGTGTGAGTGTGATTGTACACATTCTTGAGAATCTTTGGAACATATGGAGTAAAAAAAAAGAAATTGGGCCTAAAATGGATCTTTGAGGGACACCACAACTCATGGACTGAGGACTGAACCACGCACAAGGGTTTTTAACAGAAAGAGAAGGTTTGGATTGCTGCAGAATAGGAGACTGGTAGCACTGCGGACTTTCGGTAAAAAGGTTGCCGGTGACCATCGTAGAGAGAATTTGGATGTTCTCGCTTGGGTGGATTTTTCCCTGGGAAACCCAAAGAAACACATCAGTTTAATTGAGTACTAGAAATTCCCCTCTGGAGTGAATGTGTGTGTACCCCCAACTTTCGAAGTGCACCGGTAGAACCCGTGACCCTGAAAGGGAGTAAGTGGATAATGAAAATACACAAATGAACAAATGCTGAGAGACAGAACTACTCGTCATTCCGCCTCCTGCTCTATGTAGTCTCTATGAGCAAGAACTATTTTACTTTAAGAAACGGATGACAGCTACTAGCGATGTTGCTCTAAAAATTCACTTTTGCATAAACTGAAGGCAGATTATTTTTTAATACAAATATTGACGAGGAGGATCATCAACCGACTGAAACAATTTCCTGAAATGCAAAGGATGTGGATCATAACGCAAAACCAACCAATGGAAATAAAAAAGGGTGGGTTTTAGGGCCTTTTCTTAAACAAATCCAGGGTCATGTGGGAGATGTATGTGATTGACCATAGGGAGCGGAGAGTAGGTGGAACAACAATCGATGGCAGAATTTCTCACCAATTTGCCTCCTATTTTACGTCCGCAGTTGGATACAATCGAAAACAAGAGCAAACTAGGCTTCCGAAATACCTGTCCCTTTCCAATTGGCTAAGCAGGATTAAGTGGTCAGTAGTTGATGGCTATTTTTAACATTTACGTTTGTTAACAAACTCTTTTGAGAAGTAAGTTTAAAGAGAACCGAATGGGTCCAATACTAGATTCCTGTGGGACTCTGAGTCTGAAGGTAGTTTATTCGGAACCATCTAAGGTTCTTTCTTAGTTGCGCTGCATTCAAAGACTTCCTCCAGTTGTTGATTTCCATCCGACTCCTCTGGTTTCTTCTCAGTGTCAACTTTTGTCAGACAAAATTGAACCCAATGTCTTTGGACCCTCAACACGGCAGACTCTGCTGCGTCTGTACCCCTTACTGGAAACGCCTATTTCTTTGACCATATCTGCAAGCTGGAAGAACTTTGCAGCTGCTTGGGATTTGAGCATTTGATATTTTATAAATGAATCAGAAACCTTTAAAATGAAGAAGCCATTACTCAATGAGACGGTTTCAGATTGGATTTTACTGTTGTACAAGTTGTACCTTTAACAGAGCAAGATCTAAATGAACGGCTTGGAAACACCAGAAAAAGGTATAGTCAGCTCAGCAGTATTTAGCGGAGACTCTGTGTGTAGGGTGGGGGGAGGGGGACTTTGACAGCTTTTTGCATGACTAATGTGCCGATGAGATCTTGCGTTTACTGGCGCCCAGAGCTGCCCATGACCAACTGTGCCGCCGGACTGATGCATATTTAAAGCCTCTTGGTGGCTGTGTGTGAGGCGAGGATCATTTATTAATGCCGGAGGAGGGAGCGGGAGAGATGAATAGATCGGCTGTGTACACAGGGCCAGGACGAGGTGAATGGCGGAGCAGTGTTTGTCACCCCGTGCTCTCTTCTGTTTGGTCTGAGGGACTGAAGCCCTGCATCTATTTATAGATCCATTATACATCCATTATTAATCTCTCCATCCAGCGCGGATGAAAGAGAGGCATCGCCTGAGCAACCGGACCACGAACACACGCGCATACGCACAAAGGCTGAGGCTAATTGTGGAGAGTTCAGGTCGTAGCTCTTTTACACGAGTCTGGATGTTCCTTGTCTGTACTTACAAGGCGGTCGACAGAAACTTTGGTTATTTGATCCGCATGAAAGAGCCTAATCACTGGGTTTGGTTGTTGGTAATAACCACATTATTAAAAATATATTCTAATTCTTTGCTGACCCACCTGTAGCTTTGATTAGAGCATGCATTCACTGTGGTATTGTTTCGATAAGCTTCTGCAGTCATTATATTTACTCCGAGATCTTGTAGCCATGCTTGTGGAGGCTGCGCAAAGCCTTCTCCAGCGCAGCCTGAAGATTCTCAATGGGGTTAAGGTGTGGCCAATCCATGTGTCTGTTTCCTGCTCCCGGAACCACTCTTTCACAATGAGGCAGAAAAATCCTGGCATTGTCATCTGGGATGAAAAATCCATTGCTTTCTTTGAGCATTTTCTGTTGCTGAACCTAGACCTGACCCACTACAGCAACCTTGGATCATAGCTCTGCGCCACAGGCTTGACCGCTCAGCTCCTTCTTCACCTCGACGGATCAGATAGTCCCCCATGCAGGAAGTACCCAGTAGGAGGCTCACTTTTTCCTTGACCATCAGAGAGGAAGTGGAGAAAAAAAAAACGTTTTTTGACCAAATAAAAAATGGTGGACAGAATATTCAGTCGATTATTGCAAAACTGGCATCTGCTAATCAGGAGCATGTTTGACCATAGACTTAAACTAGCAAACGTTATGAGTAGGGGTGTAACAATATAATGTGGATCAATATATCACAAAACTAAATTGCTACGATACATATCATGGAGCTACTGGCAGATATTGTCTAGAAGCATGTTAGTGTGATTCTAATCACTTCTGAAACTTCTTGTTTTATGTAATATTTAATAGAAGAATATTATCCTTAACTGAAAGATTAATAAAATGAGTTGACCTCTACAGATGCAAACAGTAACACTGCCCCCTAGTGGAGGAATGGTGTCAAATGCTTTTGTACATAACAAACTTGACCCTAGCAGTCTTAGCTTTTTGATTTCAAAACTTTCAAAATTCCATTTTTTGCAGTGATTGTTCATTTCATAAAATATTGTGATTCACATCGTATCGTAGGCATAATATCGAGCTGAGTATCGTTACACCCCTAGTTTTTAGCGTGGTGTGATTTTGCGTGATGATCCAAACGTTTTGAGACCAATTTGGAAGAACCAACTCCTTAATTACAAACCAAGAACATCGTCAATATCTTGGAAACACTAGGGGCCACTGCTTCGAAACTGTGCTGGTAACATAAGATCGTGGTTATTGGAACATACTCCAAGGTCTCAGTAAACGGAGAGAGGAGCTTGCGTTATTCTCCATAGTGTCTCTTTGGCTTTGAAATGTTCCGCATGAAACGCTCCTTGCTTTTTTCAATTTCCTGTTGAAACTTTGCAGCTCACTAAAGAGCATCATAGTTGTTGTGTGTCGCGTTACCGCCATTACTGACGAGCTTTCAGCAATATGTTTCAAATGATGGGATATACATATAAAACTGGAAGCATAGAGCAGTCTGTAACTTCTGCTAAAAATGTCTTAAATTATGTATTTCCTCGCTGCACGCATTTCAAGCTGCAATCACTGCAAACCTGGTCTGCACACCAATCACTGCAGATTCGCAAATCAAAATCATTGTATAATCCGGTAAAAAAAAATCAAAGCATTTTATAAGACAACGACAGTGTTTTGCAATACGAATAAAATGTAGGATTTGAATCTTTAACAGTTGTTCAGCGACGGAGCACGGGGCTCAGGTGCATGGAACACCACGAGGGTGAATAATTAATGGCTGAGTGTTTTCTCCTTCGGCCCATTCATCTGAGTCTCCGTGCAGCGCAGCATCAAGGATCGAGATAAGAAGCCGTGCGCTGAGCTAAACCCGCCCTTCTTAATCTCCCACCAGGCTGCCACCCCCCCCCCCCATCTCTAAAGCTCGTCGCTCCTCTGTTCTCCTTCGCCGCTGACACACACCCGTTCTCGCGCTCTCCCGCCCTTTCGCTCGCGCTCTTTTCCTTATCTCCGCTCTCTCGCTGATGAAATCTCCCCCTCCTCCCCCCCTCGAAGTTCTCCCTCGCCTTCTTTGAGATCCAGTCATCCGCTTAATGAGGCTAATTCATTACTTTGAAACACAATCATTTATCAGAAATGTATTACAGGGACGTCAGGGGTTCAAAATGAGAAACCCTCAGCTCTTTCGCTCGCCCTCGTAATCCAATATAGAGAGAGTCTGGCTGTGTGCGAAGGAGCGCGCGTGCGCTCTACACCCTTGACTCGCCACAGACCCCCTTAATGTCAAGGCTGAACTTCAGGTTTTGTGCGTCCGCTCTCTCAGGAAGGGAATTAATTTCCTCTTCCTCCCGCCGATGGAATCCGGAGGCAGATGTAATGCAGCTCGGCTCGCTCGCACGCGCCGCTCCTGCTGCGCTTCTGAAAAACAGCAGGGCTCAACGCGACAGTGATTATTCATTTGGGAAAGTCTCCTCCTTCACACTCATAATCAGACTCTTCGCTTTCCACGCTCCGCTCAGTCGCGCTATGAGTCAGGCAGTCTCTCTCTGTGCGTGTGCAAACTCACACCTGTTCGGAGGGGGAAACCCTGCTTTTAAAGCTTGTGGTCGGAGTTACACGTGCTGTTTTCACACATGGCTCTCTGTGCCGCGGAGATACTCCAGCGGTGAACTCTGCACAGGAAGCTTGTGGAGGGTGAACGCTGCAGAAGTGTCTTCTTGCACAGAAGCTCTAGTCAAACTCAAGATTTGCGTCGAGTACGAGAGCAGCAGTGACGTCACCCATAGGTTTCCTTTGAAAGGACTTCTACCCTCCAACTGACCATCACCAGAATAATCAAAAATGGTTATGTAGGCGGGACGTGGGCGTAGCAAAGATTTCACCCAGTTACAATCGGTCAATGGCTCTCACTCAAGAAACCAAGGCCTCTACACATCGAATACATTTTTGTTGCGAAGTTTCTTGTTCGTTCATCACACATCGGACCGAACGAGAGGTCCGTTTTTCAAGTGACCAGTGGCTCTTTTGATATCGTGAGTTGAATGTAAAAGAGCCACTCGGTGGCGCTCATTCCACATTTTCAAAGCAACTTTGTACAGGAAACATGAAAGAAGTAGCGCACCACAAATCCTCTCATTTCTCCTCTTTTTCGTCAAACAGCTCGCTGTAATCAGCCACCAACAGAAAAAAACACTAGACATTTCTTCTCTGTTGTCGTCTTCTTCTTCTCTTTTACGCCATCTTCAGGCAGGGAGCGTCATTGCATCAATATTTCCTTGAAGCTTCCTTTCCCCACTGAGAAGCCATCCAAAGATTCGGACCGGTGTGTAGAGGTCTTTTATTTCGCTAAAGTAAAAGCTTAATATGACTGAAATGAGTTTAAAATAAATTCATCCCCCTCAGACGGCTCTGTGGTGTACATCATCATTTCCCAGCGTTCCCCTTCTCTCTCCCCGCCTTTTGTGGCAATACTGTCCTGTCTGTTCAAATAAAGGCTTCTAGTGGTCAGTTGATGAACTGCAGGATCCTTGAAGGAATCCCCAAATCAGAACGAGATGAGGTCAACTTTAGTTTCCAGAAATATATGTATAAACAGCTTGTTCATATATCAATCATCCCAGGTTCCTGACCTGTGGTGCTTCTATTATCCCACTCTAGAAAACCAGCCCGAAGGTTTGTAGGCTGTTCAACACTTGTGGGCTTGTCTGGTAAAATCTGAAGTTTTGATAACAGTACCCAAAGCTAAAGAGTCTCAGAGTCCATTTCTTCATAAAGGAAGGAATTAAATTGTTTTTAAATAAAAGCAATGAGCTACTTGTAACGTAATAACCCCAACACCGTTTGATTCTGGTCCAGTAATCAGAGAGTCTCCATATGTACTCGCGGTCTCGAGCAGGGCTGTCTGCATAGCTTCTTTTGCATGTGGCGGTAGAAAACGGAGCGCCGCACATATGGAAACAATGGAGCCAGCATCTGTCACGGGGTGTGTTTGAACGGCCTGGGAGATGCAGGAGCTTGGGGTGTGTGAGAGCAGGCACAAGTGGCCAGAAGCAAGCCTCACGATCTGTTCAGTGCTGCGACGGGGTCTTTGGGGAGAGAGCCCCCTGTTAAGCCAGAACAATAAAGGGAATCGATGGAGAAGACAAAGCAGGGCAGGAGGCAAAATGTTGGCAATAAATTTCAATCGGAGGGATTTTTGGCGGTCTGGAAGAGGGGCTGGGGAATGGTCTGCTCTCTGCACAGCTTCCAAAAACGGGAATAAAGGAATGGATCTCATATCGCCAACTTCATATCGAAAATTAAGAAAAAACAGACAAGTTCAAACCTTAAATCGTGTAAAATCTACTGTAAAATACTTTTGATTTAAACAAAACAGTCAGGGCTTAGGGTAACAAGGAAAGGATACAGGAAGAGCGCAAGGTTTAATAATGACAAAACACGTTTGCTCTGGTTCGCACTGTAGCCTCTTTATTACCCGCAAAATATCACTCTAACATCTACGTTGATCGTCAGACTCGTAACTTGGCATACATGTCATGAATATGCAAATCAGCAACCAATAGGTGAGTCACTGGGGAGTAGTTATGAATTTCTGGAATAAGCCTGGGCTGGATACAGAAGAGATTTTGAGTAAAAGAATCACATTTCCCATACATTTAGACCAACATATTATTACAAATAAAACATTGTCATGACCTTTTTAAAATTATTTGCCCTATCTCTATCTCAGCTTTGGAACTCGTCAGAGAGATATTGGGGTTGGTTTATTTCAGGGGAAACCGTCGCTGATCTCTTCATAGCAAAGGTGCGCTTTTGCACGTCCGCAGATGAAACGGATCGTTGCTTCCTAAAAGAGTTATATTTTATTATTATTATTAAACGTTTCCCATCTATTCTAAGAAACTAAAATGAGCTTTTCCCATAACATTTCACGGACTTCCGTTATTCTGCTGCGGTGCCTCACAACTTTGTTGAATAATTTGTCAAAATATGTGAAATATTTAAACTCATGAAAATTTCACAAACGGAGGCCAGATGTTTACCCTTGTTTCCGGGCAAAACAAACAGAGTTTAAAAGGCTCATGCCGTGAGCGCTTGAATCGTTCGGACTGCTGCGGGCCGTACGGCTGTATTTATGTCATACCGCTCAGCGTGTGTGTGTGTGCGCGTGTGTGTGTGTGCGCGCGCGTGTGTGTGTGTGTGCTGTCAGCTGCTGAGTAATAGCAGTCTTGGGTCTCTAAATCTCAACGGACCGCTGCGCTGTGGAACGGCGTAGCAGGAGCCACCAGGGACTCACACAGACACGCACACACACACGCACGCACACACACACACACACACGCGCACACACTGAATATTAATGCGTGCACTAGAGAGTGTCAGCCCCCCCGTGGGTTTGACTGGCAGGCAGGAGTGCAGCGAGCGTTTAGCCTCGCTGGATTTGCGTGTCGGCCGGTGACTATGAGGACAGGGTCAATTAGAGGGTCAACGTGTCCCAAAGGGTGGCCACGCCCACATCAGCACACTCCCACACGGTCGTCACAAATCTTTACCGCTCTCTCTCTCTCTCTCTCTCTCTCTCTCTCTCTCTCTCTCTCTCTCTCTCTCTCTCTCTCTCTCTCTCTCTCTCTCTCTCTCTCGAACGACATGCTTCCTCCATCGATCGGGGCTCCTCTCTCTGTCTGTGCGGCTCGTGTGCAGAGCTCTAATGAATTATTCATTTTCTAATCAGCGCTGGAAGACCGTGTGAGCGCGAACTCAAGACGCATCACGTCTCTCAAGCAGAGCCGCGGTTTCAGGGATGGCTGGGGAATTGTTTCTTGAAGCAGGTGTGAGTTTAAAGGACCATCCTCACAAAACATCTTCTCTGAAGAACACCCTAAGATTACATGAAGATTGGTTCTGAAATACGATGAATGCTAATTAAAAAAAAAAAAAAAAACGTTTTACACCCAAAACAAGCATCAATTTTGGTCCGTGTTCAAAGTCTTGCTGGTGTTTTATTTTATTTTTTTTTCATTTTTGTCTGTTCTATTTATTCCCAAAGTGTGGCAAGCATCAGCAGTGTTTAGACCAAAATGCAACAGATTTGGACATAAATTACAACCAGGTCAAATGGAGTTTTATACGAATCATCTTGGCTATCACTGTAAAATCTGGTAGAAAAAAAAGAATACATTCACATTTAAGGCAAAATTTGGCTTTGCATTTGTGCTAACCTGACTCCCAGAACAAACTAATGAGGTTTTAAAATCATAAAAGGAGTTTTTGTCAGAGTGGGGGAATTAAATACTGTTTTGCGAGTGGTTTTAACAAGCGCATAAATACTGTTTTTTTTTTTTACTGTGCAGCACTATTTAGCGTCTTTTTTATATATTTTTGTGTCATTATGGGTTGCTGTATGAGTCAAAAAATGAAAATTTAAATGATTTTTTACCAATTGAAGGATACTTTTGTATCAGTTTTATTTGAACGGTCGCAAAATTGTCGTGAGTTTTGTGACCGTGTCCGAGGCCGGTGCAGCTTATCATCATCATTCTCGGTTGATCCTGTATTTTTGAGATTTATTGTGAACGATTGCCTTTTTTGACCGGCATTAACCTCATTAGGTTGAACCTTTGCGGCGCTGTTGTGCACAAGTCACTCTGTCCACCACAGAGAGATTGTAAGAGCTCAAAATATTTGTATTTTTGTGCGTAAACATATTTGCCAGCCGATTGCCTTGAGACGTAATGTTGAGTAATTATGAAGAAAAAGTTGTCTTGAAAAACTCCTGTTGTGATTGCAAAGGGTTCTGACAAATGCTTGACTAGTCGACTGATTAAATCTCTATTTTTTGAAACCCTGCGTAACGATTTCCTTTGCTTATATTTACCTCCTCATCTGCACACACTGTAATCATGAGTTCACCAGGAGCTTAAGAACAGCATCATTCTCTTTTTGCTTGCAGACTGTGTCCAGGTCAGTTCACATAAAACAATGTTTAATAAAAATAAAAGCTAAACAAATCTTTTTCACCTGCATTTGGCACAAGCTCAGCTGTTCTCAGCACAACAATCACAAACTCCCGATCGACTGAAATCCAGATCAAATTTGCTCATTAAATTTACCAAATAATTATCTTTCAATTTGATTAAATGTTTACTTGTTACAACCCGCCACCGAACAACGGTTTCAACAGTTGATGAATAATGAAGCCGAGGCCCGCTTACTGCACTGCAGTAAAGGGAAAGTAGTGCTGCTGTGTTTCAGTAGTACTCAAATATTAACCCGGGGGCCATAGATTCATTGGGCCTTGAATTTGACATTTGAGAAATACAAGATCTCTACATCTTGGCTGCAGAATCAACGAGCATCAGTTGTCTGCTCCATTTGTCTTGTTAACAAGGATATGCCCCCTTGTGGTGAAATACTTTGTAAGAGTTGACTTAAAACGTTTTTTAAGCCTGTATTGATGACAATTTAGATTTTCAGCTTGCTAAGCACCCAACAGCACCACTTTTACTTTTACTTATACGAAATTAATCCGTTCCAGGGTGGCTTTCGTATCTCGAAGCAAGTTTTACATGTAAAATGCCAAATCCGTCCAACGGCTCTCAGAAACAACAGTAGAAGTAGATGAAAAAATGGAAAACCAGAGAAAAATCAAGTGACGTTTCTTCAATCTTTAAATCTACACATTGTTAATGTAATAAATGATAATAAAACAGAATAACACACAAGCAAAATATGAAATATGTTCACAAATGTGAAACGGATGGTCGAACGGATGCAGAAAACATTACAGCACCACGTATGAAAGTTAACTTTCTCGAGATATTTCACGAATTACTGACACCAACACGGTTTCAAGCACGAGCGGAGGCAGTACAGAGCGTATTGGAGACAGAGAACGCGTCACTGGGTTTCTCTAAGTTGCGCTACAGAACAGCACTTAACCACGTTATAAACGTTATTTCTTTTACGACACCTTGACTCTAACATTTGTTATAGAACATTATTAGTAATCTATACATAATGTTTCCCTCGATTTAAAACTGATTTAACGTATTTTCAGACCCTTTTAGCTCTGTCTGCAATGGGAGAATTGAGCGCCAGGACCCGGAAGTGCAGCACGACGTCAGACTTAACAAGCGGATAATAAAGCAGAACTGTTGGTGTTTTTCGTATCTTGTAATTTTTTTTCGTATCTTGAAGCAAAATATTTCCCACGAGACGTTTCGTATCTGGAACACTTCGTAACTCGAAGCATTCGTATCTCGATGTACCTCTGTAATTTGTCGTGCACGTATCGCGTTAAACTAACTCAAGGTCAGTAAACAGATAGTAAACGCTGGTTGATTGTTTCGGGAACTTTAAACCTAAACACAAAAATGCTCAAGGAATTTCACCCTTCCGTAGAATTCTTTTGAAATTAAATCTGTTGAAGTTAGCCCAGAATATTCAACTACGATTGGCTGATCTGTTCATGGAGGATCCGGGTTGAACTCCAAAGTTTGCTGCAGTTTATTGTGATAGTGATAACTAATGACTGTGGCGCTCTGACGGCTCATTTGCATAAAGAAAGCAGTGCAGAGATGGTCTTTGAATGGAGCGGTTTGCTATTTTATTGGAATACAAATGGCCCTCTTGCTAAAATAAATCAGGCGAACCCGTTCTCCCAGCTGGATTACTCTCTTGCACACGTGTCGAGACTCAGACGCTCCACAGAAACCCCAAAACAGGAATTTTCCGATTCACAGCCCCACGCTTGCAGGCTTTCGGCTGCTCTTTGGGGGGAAATCATGACATCATGGTCACGGCAGGTCTGCTGGCAGAGCGTAGGCGACTGTGGGCTGCGCAGAGGAAACGTTGCTGTGAGCATGTTTCCTGAAAAGGCTGGGAAACACTCGCGTCGGCTGAGGGAAAAAAAACCCTTTGAGGCTGTTCATCAAGCTGTTCGTGGAATCCACGTGTTTCGCCGGAGGAGGCTTCCAGCCAGGAGAAAGAGGATTGATGAGGTCTGAAAGAGGATAGGAGGTGAGGGGGATGAAGGAATGATGGCAAAAGCACAAAGAGTTTTCCCGGGACTTTAGTGCATGAATTAGAAGCTGTAGCGACGTCTCAGTAAAGTGCGTTTTGCTTGTTTTAAGTTTAGAATCTCGGTTAGCGTTACTGATGTTACCACATTTTCCTAAACATTCTACACAAAATACTCGTTAAGGAGTAGCACCTGAAAGCAATCTCCCCACAGCCAATCACGGCCGTTCTGACACTAATTACATGCAGTATCTCCTCTAATTACATCCATAAATACTCGGCTCTAGCAGTGCCTCGATGTCTGCTCTACAGTTTGCAAACGCTGCTGCAGACTCCCTCTTGTGACTCCTACGCTCTCCTCGGGAGAAGACTGGCATGCAAATCTCCAGCGCTCCTGTCCTCTTCCTGGTGCAATGTTTTTGCCGTTTACTTCCTGGTTTCCACCGTCGGATTTTCCGGAACTCTTAAACTGTATATGTTTTTAGGGCAGGTCACAAAAGGTTAAACAACGTAGTTTTTTTCAAGCCACATAATTTGTCACATGTATTAGCAGCTAGCAACATCCGCTAACCTTACGCCAATGAAACGTGAAGTTTCCAATTGTTCCATTTCCGAGGGGAGAGATCGGTCTGCTCTGAAGGTAAGGGGTTGGAGAAATGAGACTGAGCTCAAACAAAACGTGATGCCTTTGATCATTGTTTAGATAAAAATTGTTCCTATTTGGGAAACCTACTGCTTTACATCGGCCTCATCTAATCAGGTTTCACTCCTGTTCCCGACTGACACCAGTTCACTCACTCATGTCTAACTCAAAAATGTGATATGCAAATGAATCCGCCTTTTCAGTGCTTAATGACTGAGAGTTACCTCTAGGAGGGTTACATGTGAAGTGCATTCGGGGGATTTCGTCTGAAGTGAGGTCCACTAGTTTCTAGTGCCGAGTCGCTTAAAACGTAGTCACATGAAGTGAAGACTCAGACACATAAGGTTTCTTTCACGGTTTGGCAGCTCTTGCCTTTCACTCTTTGGCTTCCTCAAACACTTCCAAAGTTTGACAGCAGAACTGTCAAAACAAAGGATGTTGTCTGCTGAAAGCGATTAGCTTAAGCAGAGCAGAAAGAGTCGGCGGTGGCTTTTTCAAATAAACCTGTTTCAGTTTAGACCGAAACTTGGAAGTTGGTTTGCTCAGAGAGCTTTGTTTGCTTCAGGATTTCTCTGGCAGAAAATGTGTGCGTGCAGCGACAGACAGGCGGATGTTTCATGTGGTTTCATCTAGCTGTGAATTTTGTACATTCTGAGGATTCCGGGCCACTAAAAGCCTGTTTTCCGCAACATTTGACGCTGCTCAGCGCATGTTGTAATCTGCAAATTCCACTCGACTGAAGAGAAACAAACACGCACAGATCCGATTTGAGATTCGTACGAATCTTCGTAATATGGCTTCTCAGCCGGGTGCTCTTCGTCTGGGTCGAGGAAATATTGATTCAATGCCACTCCCTGCCTGAAGATGGCGTTGGCGGTAGAACAGAGGCACTCCACGCTACACAGGGAAACAGGAAAGAAAACAACGACGAGAGAAGAAATCGGAGAACACGTCGAAAAATTGACAAGTGGTTTATACTGTTGGTAGCTGAGCACAGGGAGCTGTTTGAAAAAAAAAGGGGGGGGGGTTGGGATTAGCGCCACCAAGCGGCTCTTTTACGTACTACTCACGTCATCGAAAGAGCCAGCTTTCGTTGGTCATTCTTCTGAAAAGTGGACCCTTCCGTTGGCGCTACTTGTTTGGTCCGATGTGTGAGCTCTCGTTGGCATCCATGGTTTTAATTCGAGACGCGTCGTCGCACAAACTTCGCAACAAAAATTCAAGTGTATGTCAGGGAGTTCGAGATTGGGTACGATACGAGACCTATACCATTGACAACTGAGGTGCATCACACGTTTCAGAAATACCAGACAAAAAATCAAATGTTCCTTTTAACGATTCACCTTTAAATATTTAAAAGTATCAAAGGAGCAAATGTAATTTGACAAAAGTGCATTTAACTTGAGCAAAATATTTAATTATGAAGTTAAAGCACACTTTTGAAGTTAAGCACATTAATACAACAAAACAATGAACAATATCACTGAAAATGAAGAATGAATGAAATATCTGAGAATAAAAGTGAACAGAAAAAATAAGAGAAGCAGTGATTTATAACTTAATGAATGTTTCCCCTTCATTATTAGTAATTTGTACGCGTTAAGTCAACCCCAATAATGTCTTTTTTCATCCTCGAGTCATGCCTCACACGAGCGCACAGTGTGTGTTTGTTAAAAAGCACTTCTTGTTATGCAAATACCACGTTACGGTGCCTGTATCTCGCATAGCTGTCTGTAGGGAAGGCGCGAGCGTTGATCAGCTGGGAACAAGCGCTTGTGTGTTTGTGTGTGTGCGTGCGAGCGTGTGCGTGTTTGGATGTGTGTGTGATGGCGTGTCGGGCTCCCCGTGGCGCTGCCTGCCAGCCGCTGTCACCAGCCCGTGATTGACAGCTCTGATAAGCGGGGAGGCAGGCAGCAAATCCTGCCAGCGCACATCACGCTCTGTGTGTGTGTGTGCGTGTGTGTGTGTGCGTGTGTGTGCGTGTGTGTGTGTGTTTGGGAGGAAGGCTGCGAATGCTGCCAGCGTACGTCACACTCACCCCGTCGGCCTCGTATCAGAGAGAGAGAGGCAGTTAGTGGAATGAAAGACTGCCGGAGAGAGGGAAGTAGAGCGCGGAAGAGGAGGGAGGGAGAGAGAGAGCACAATAGAGAGAAAGCTCTCGAGAAAAAGTTGCGGTTGGAGAGACGGCGCGATGATCACTGGTCTTGATTTCATGATCTTTGCTACCGACAGTGAATAAAAAATGTTCTGAACTTACCGAGAGGGAAAGACGAATATGTGCCCACGCTAACAAAGGTCCGATCGTTATATTTGAAGGACAGATGCTGAGCTGGAATAGTGCGAATGGACACGTAAACCCATCGGTCGGCACTCAAGATCCCAGTGAACGGTTAGGAACCAGCCCAGAACGACACGGAATGATCCGTCAATAACGTGAAGTCACCAAGTGTGAAGCCAGTGTGATTCTTTGATTGCTGACTGGTGCGATCACTGATTGGCCAGGAGGAATGCTATGGTGACTACAAACACTGAAAATGAACAAGTGGAGTGACGGGTCTACACAAAGCGCACTGTGATACTGGGATTCACTGGGAACCCAAAGTGTTGGTTTCTGCTGCTTATGAAAGATCTTTTTTCTTAATGAACATCTGAATGATTCCGAGGAGAACTAGGAGATTTTTTATGGTAATATAAGTCCAAAATACAGCATACGGAGAATATAGTGGAGGGTCATTCTATACATGAATAGAAACACTATGTCCACCATGCTAATTGGTCTGTATGTAAGCTCACTGATTGGCCAAAAGAATATTCACTTTAAGTGTCATAAACAAAAAGAAGCAAACAGAGCCACTCAGAGCAGAACCTTAGCCAGTGGTAACACAGCAAACCGTGGTGAGTAGAGATAAACCATACCAAGTTGAGATGTGCGGAGGCAAAGTAAGAAAACATTAAGGGCTGAAATCTTAAGTGTCACTGCTCAAGAAAGCACATGTACGTCCTGACCCAACGTTTCCAATGAACATCTGAATGACTCCAAGAAGAACTAGGTGAATTTTTTTTGTGGTCAGAAATACAGCTGTTTTGCATCAACCCACGTGTCTGGAGGAGAACTGATTAAACATATGAACGAAAACCATATAAACCATGTCCACCATCTCTGATTCATAACTGGTCAGTATTTGAGCTCACTGATTGGTCACAAGAATGTTTACCGCATGCGTCAAACGAGGACCAACCTCATAGCTTCATGATCGCCATCAAACACCCGCTTTTTTGCTCTAAAGAACCCCTAAAGCCCTTTTTTCGCTTGTTCTTATTCGATTTTAAGGTGTGATTTGGCCCCCCTTTGCTCTTGAGAGCCCTCTCTTTGATTCTTCACTGGTTCCTTGTGGTATTTGAGGTACAGATGTTCCACGTAAAGAAACTGTTAGAGCTAATCAGCTCCTTGAAGATTTAAGTGTTAAATGGCACCAAAAAAGGTTCCCCTATGATTACGAGCCAAAGAACCAGATTTGGTTCTACATAGAACCTTTTTTAGAGTGTGTGCTGCGAACCTCCTCCTCTCAGCCAGAGCATGGATGTTTCAGCAGGATATCGACTAAAACACTATTGACATTATGTTCTTACCATTTCTTGGCTGTGGGAATAAAGCAGTGAGATTCTCAGCAGCTCACGGCTTAATAAACTGGATTGTTGTGGTCTAAAAAAGAAACGTGTTTGATTAGAGGCGCTATCTAGAGATGCGGGAAGATGTATGTCACCCCATGTTTTATAGAGTCTGATGAACGATGTGATTCTTTGACCCATGATTGCTTTCAGAAAGTGAACTTTGACACATTAAAACTTGTGTATTTAGGCCTTAATTGTAAAAATAAATTGATAAAAAAAAACTCCAACGCCTCTGCACAGTATAATCCTAAGAGTTAAATTAACTCTACTCGAAGTATATTTGGTCCCACTCTATATAGAGTTAAACCGACTCTGAGAAAGAGTAATTTAATAATCTATTTTCTTCATGTTTTTCCAAATCTGCATGGAAAATGCAAACTAAATATTAACTATTCAGAGAGGGACCAAGTCCACTCCAGAAAGAGTAAAAACAGACAAAAATAGACTGTTTATTTCAAATAGACTTATTTAAATAACTCTCCTTCAGAGTTGGTTTAACTCTATATAGAGTGGGACCAAATACACTCTGAGTAGAGTTAATTTAACTCTTAGGATTTTACTGTGTGTGGTCATTCGGTCAGTCACCGGGTGGTAAAATACCTCTTGTTTTAATCCATCTCAAACAGTTGTGTTCTAACTTTATTTGAAATGAATGTGATTCCAGCTAGCATCATGCTAATTCCTTGTTACCATCTTGCTCGTATTTACATCCTTTGCTCCTGGAAATGTGACCTAATGATTGAATATTACGTTCTACTTTCTTTTCAAGTTTTCTTTGATTTGTCCGGAAAATCAGCTTCAAATAAGATGCATTGTTATTATTAGATATTAAAAATTGATTACAATAATGAATCAAAATGTAATTATTTATCAAAAATGGTTTCAAATATCCAATATATTTGTCCGTTTGTACTTGTTGAGTATCTTCTGCATGCAATCATCTGAACTGAAGAGTTGAGGATTCTCTCTCTCCAACGTTGTTTACTCACACACCAACTAACATCCTGACAACGGTGAAAACAAACAGCGGCAAGATGGCGACTCTTGTGCGCGGCAGGAATATCTGACATTCGTTTGTTCTGTGGCCGTCGCTCCGAGCGACAGAGGCCAATTACTGCAGCAGCCGTGTGACCTTTAGCATGCAGATGAGCCGTGTGTAGCCGGTAAACATTAACGGGGATGGAAGAGCGGAGCCATAATGATGCGTGGATCGTTAGAGGCTCGTTAGGGAGCACGAGACAGAGGATATTAAAGAGCAGTTAAACAGACACACATGCACACACACACCTTTCTACGGTGCTCACACACAGACATTTCATCTGTACTGCATTTATTCAACCTTCCTTTAGCAGACGCACACAGCAAAACCTGCAAACATACAAAGAAGTTACCTTTTTTGCATTCCTGAAAGATGCTACGGCATACAACCTTGCTCTTCTTTTTTATGTAAATAGAAATATTAACTTTATATAATTATCAATGAGATGTAAACTTTTAATTATTTATTATTTAAATATATTTCATCCAACTTTATCCCCCATACTTCCCTCATTCAACCAACCAACCCATAACTTAGTCAATTTATCTCTTATTTCATGTAAAATGACCATTCCTTCATCCATCCGTATTTGATTTAATGATTCATCCTTCGCTCTTCATCCAACCCACCCTTCCATCTTTCCAACCCACCTTTACCTCCTTCCAATTTACCCTTCTCTCCTTCCAACCTACCCCTCCGTCATTTCGACCAATTTTTCCATCCCTCTAACCCTTTCATTCTTCCAACTTACCCTTTCCAACGTACCATTCCATCCCACCAACCTACCCTTACTTCCATTTAAACCTACCCTTCCATCCTACCAACTTACCCTACCATCCTTCCAACCTACCCTTTTTGATCCTACCAACCCTTACCTCCTTTAAACCTACCCTTCCATCCTTTCAACCCCTTAATTTCTTTCAAACCATCCTTTGAACCCACTCTTCCATCTTTACAACCCACCCTTTCATCTTTTGAACTCACCCTTCCAACCTACCTCCCATCCCACCAACCCACCCTTCCAACCTACCTCCCATCCCACCAACCTACCCTTCCATCCTTCCCCCTCATTCCACCAACCTACCCTTGCATCCTTCCAACCCCTTACTTCCTTTCCAACCATCCTTCCTTTCCAACCATCCTTCCATCTGTCCAACCCACCCTACCTTTTTTTAAACCCACCCTTCCATCCTTCCAACCAACCCTTTACTCCTTTCAACCTAAGCTTCCATCTTTTCAACCCACTCTTCCATTTTTATTTTTTTAGAGATTTTCTTTTGACCATAAAGACGACAGGCTCAGGATTCAAACCTGCGTCAACCCTATGCAACCACACATATGTTTTCTACGCGTTACCCACTATGCCGCTCTGCAGGACCTCTTCCATCTTTTCAACCCACCCTTTTATACTTCCAAGCTACCCTTGCTTTCTTTCAACCCACCTTTCCTCCTTTCACCCTACCCTTCCATCCTTCCCACCCACCCTTACCTCCTTCCAACTGACCCAACTGCTCACCCAGTGTACCAATTCCTCCATACAATGTACCCTTTCAGTGTCCAACCTACCAGCAATCCTTTACTTTCCACAATCTAGCCTAATATCCGACAAAATTTGCCTAAACTTTCCGCCATCCAAACTTCCTACGCTTCCCATCATATAGCCAATTTTAATCCAGCATCCCCTTACCTTCAATGAAGAATTTTTGCCTCTTGTTTATTCTGAATGATCACTGCTCATCTTGAAATGACCGCTACTGCTATGAATAACAATAATAGAACTTTTTGAGCCAGTTGATTCACTGGAATGTTATTAGAGGATCTGCTTGTGTAACACCCATGTACTTGCACATACAAGTGCTTCAAATGTATAAGAAACCTAGATTTCTCTTTCTTCCATGCACATTTTTATCACAAACACATTTTATCTCTAATTTACACCATCAGAGAACACTCAGGCAGAGCGTCTTGAGCTGTGTGTGCCTGTGAGTGCAGCGCTGATGGGGTCTTTCAGCGTGCTGACATTAGTATTCACAGACAGCGCTTCCCTTCAGTGCCCGAATTAATTTTCCACCTTGTGTGCATCACGGAGAGCGCAAGACTTCGGCAGAGAGAGTGAGAGTCACTGTGATCTCCCAGAGTCTCCAGCCTCTTTCCTGTTATTTTATTGCGATTTAGAGACTTCACTCGCCTAATGCATGTAATCTGACTAATCAGAGCAGGAAATTGCCCTCCATCTGTTTTAAAGAGAAACTAGCTCCGAATACACCACCGAGAGAAAGATACTGAGGGAAAGACAGCTTTCTGAAGGGAAGCAGCATGCACAGGGAACGAAGATTGAGCATCTGTGTGTGCATTATTTGTATTCCTTCCACGTTCTCCGCAGCACAGCGGATAATTCCGCGTTTCCCCTCTTATTTTGAAATATGCAGCTCCTGAGTCAGCCCGCGCCTGTAAGGATGAGCTTTTATTGCACTCTCGCTCTCTCGCTCTTGTGTGGTGCATGAGTAATATGCCTTGCAGGGGGCCCTTGTGCTTTACTGAACGGAGCGAGAGACTGAGAGATTGCGAGTTTGTGGCTTCCCCTGGTGTGTGTCTGTGTGCGCATATGATTGAAGACCCCCGGCATCTCCGCGCACACTGCTGGGTAATTAATTGATTGATTCGGCACGTGCGGAGGGCCAGCCGTCTACTTCTGCATGGGAAACGCTCTGCTAATTGAGATTCCGTGTTCGTGCACACTAAGCATTTAGAAAGGTTTCTAAACAATTGTCGAATGCTCCTCCTTGTTGTGCGACAAACTAATGCAGTCACATAAAAGCTCTTTTAAAAATGTTCTTTAGGGGAAAGCAAGTGCTCTTCTTCAATGTTCTTGTCTTTGGCTCCCTTCAAGGCTGAGAACGCTTTCCTGCTGTGATGTATTTGAAGAGGAATAGGCGGCAGTTTCACCACTTCAGACGTTGTGATCTTCAGGCGTTTCTTTCTCTAGCTCTATCCGTTCTTGCGGTTCCATCTACCCCAGTTTAGCAACAAGCTGTGCACAACTTAGGCGCAGCTTTTATATTTTGCATGTCATGTTTTTCAAGATCAGCTTATTACCATTCATTCATCCTCCTGCCCGGTGTCACGGGGGTCTGCTGGTGCCTTTCTCCAGCTCACTTCAGGCGAGGCCATCTCAGGGAAACAAGCACCGGGAGTAAATACAAACTCCTTCCAGGAACGTCAACCCTCGAACTGAAAGGCCACAGGTTCTTTATCTTCTCTGTTGGTAAACCAGCACATTCTTCTTGGCAAAAAGCCTCCAGCTCTTGTAAATTCTTGCATGAACGGCACGTTTGAGTTCTCCCCAGAGTGCTTCAGTTGATATCGAGGTCAGGAGACTACTCCTTCAGTTTGTTCTGGTGGAACCAATAACAAGTGGATGTGTGTTTTGGATCATTATCGTAAATGAATGTCCAGTAACGTCCCAGAAACATTTTCCTCCAGGATCCAATGAGAACCTTCTGCATTTATCTTCCTGTCAATTCTGACCTCACACATCTCCAAAACATCAGTAAGCCGTCTCCATGCTTCACAGTAGAGATGGTACGATCCATGTTCACTCCTTTCTAAATTTATGGTTGTGGCCAAAAGATTTTGGTTCCATCACCGCAATAACTCTATTCCAGACAGTTTGGAGCTTGTCTCGGAGCTGGTTGGTGTGTTGTAAGCAGCTGCATTGTGGCATTCGCATTGCAATGGCTTTGTTCTGGCAACCCATTTTTCTTCAAGTGTGTCCTCATTGTGTCCTCACAACACATTTTTTAAGAGAAATTTTTTCTTTGCATCCCTCACAATTTTTCTGGCAGTTGTAGCATTCCCAGTTCTTTTTTTATACCCCTTTCCTGTTTTGTACAGTTCAACTACCTTTCCCTCTTCGTCCTTCGACTTTCTCCGCCACTCAGAATTCAGAAATGTCAGCGCATCACTGGATGAAAGAGGCGAGGGTCGATCAGGAGAAACTCAGAAACCTTTTCTGCACAAACATTGATTCCAAGCAAACAGGTCTAGGTGAGGATTGTTACCGTTACCAGCAGTTTTTGTGCATGTTATCAGGCCAAAACCACCAGGATGTGTAAACCGTTCGTGTTGGCCAAGAAATGGGAACATTTAAACGTAGGAGCACAACTGTATGTGCAAATCAAGCCCCATGTGTCGTAAATCCATTTGCACCCTGAAGAACAGCTGTCTTCAGACCCGCATGAAGCAACGTTAGCGTCTCGTACTGCAGAGATGATCATTCAGCACGTGTGTGAGTGCCATGCATGGGTGAGCAGCCTGTCAAAAACAAGCACCACGTCGCTAGAAACACAAACCATTTGTGCGACCCCTTCACCTCTGGATTCTGCCTCGGAGAAGCACACGTACAAACATACGCACTTCTGCCTCTGGGGAGAGGCAACGTTCATTAAACAGCCTGGTTACACTGACTGAAATGCACCAGAGGGGGGAGGGGCGGGGGATCAGGCTGGGGCAATTAGAGGGAAAATTGAAAACGAGTCATCGCAGTGATGCACAGCTCAGGATCACTTCATTTAGCACTTAGAAAGCCTGTCTGACAGGAGAAATATGCTTCTTATAGGACATCTCTGAATATTTCTCAAAGTTTATGTCAGATCCACGTGTTTTTCTATAAAAACACAAATGTCACGCTTGATTTTCTGATACTCTACTGATTTACGAGAAGTTACATTTTACACCTCTTCAAATCTCTACCGTCTTGTTTTATGGGAAAACCCTGAAGTGGTCAGTTTGGAGTAAATGACCCGGCCATGTGTTTTCACTGTTCATGATATGGCATAGGATGGGTATGCCCTGTCATTTTTTGTGCAGATTGTGGAAAAAGGTGCTTTTTGTAGGGTTTATTGAGTCTAAAGGCACGTTCCCTGACAATCTCTGGTACTGAATGTTCACCATCCCCTTTATTAAAGGCACCGATTTATACAAAGGGGAATCTCGTGCAAAGGAATTCATGTGAGTGTCATTCTTTTGGCTCTTTTCGGGGAAGTTCATGGTGCGTAACACACCCTGGGAACCTGTGACGCGGTCTCTGCTCCTCTTTCATTTCTCATAATGCCCCTCTATGATCCTCTGCCCGCTGGCTCTCACAGGGAGGCCCCGTCAGCTATGGCTGATTAAAGGGCGAGTCAGGGAGGGAGGGACTCTACTTTCGACCCAAGAGATCGGCCAATTAGTTTCTTCATTCCTTTCTGATTGCCTCGCTCCGGTGGAACGTACAATTATTGTATTTGCCACAGAGGAGTAGCGCTCCATGGCTCGGACACACACACACACACACACATCTATCTCTTTTTGAAGAGGTGTTTGTATTCACACTTGTTTCGAGCTCAGCATTTTACTCACGTGTAAAACAAGCTGAAAGCGGAGTTCCCAAAATGAAGATAGTGTTGGGCTTCCTTGAAAAGCTTCCTTGAAAGGATGGCAACATTTGGTCAAATGGGACCTCAGATGAAAATCACACTTTCAAATACAGAAATGGTGTGTGTACACAAGAGTTCGATCGATTAGGGGGATGTTTGTCACTCACCAAAAGTCTGTAATGCCCCTAAAAATGATCACACCTGAACAATGCCACACCAATCAGGGATGTCAGTAGTTTGTGGGATCCCATCCACCTGCTACCATTAATGTGTCAATCAGGTGTCGTTAGTTCCTGGGGTTAACTTCTGTCATCTTTTGGCTCGTGAGAAGCCATAACTTCAAAAGTCTGTGTGAAGTCCTCAGAGGAGAGGATTTTTAAAGATGGATCAAACATGTGATTCAAGCTTGGCTTCAGAAGAACATTATATCTATAAATAAAACAGCAATTGTGTTCACTTTGTGTTACCTTTAAAGCCATGGCTTTCAACAAGGGAAATTGTGGACCATTGTTGAGTTCCAGAGGAGAGCTAAAGATTTGATGACTAAAAATGGGCGGAGTTAAGGCTTATGGGGGAGACGGATGTTATGGTTTTTGACTATTTTGCAAAAATGGTTTGCAAAAGTGTTTTCATCTGGGGTGCCTGTTTTAGTTTCACCGATAGCCAACTCAAGTCCTGTCTGCAGTTGTTTCTGGGAAAAATAACAGATAATCATGAGTCCAGGCAAAGCTTTAGTTACCAAAGTTTAAAGGCGAATAAGACTGATGCAAACATCCCAAAATACAGAGGGACAAGGAAAGAATAAAGGCACAAAGAGGAAGACGACAGGAGAAAAACGTGAGCGATTATGTGCGAGCAGATCACAGGCGATGAGCCCACTCTACATTCAGCCCGAGCAATTAGAGACCCACGACCACAGATGAGAGAGAGAGAGAAAATTACACCTCCTCATTATTCAAATCACTTCTTAGAAAATGAGGCACGTCTCTCCCTCTCTCCGTTTCCCTCTCCTTATCTTTTCTTCCCTCGTTTCTGTGCACGACGGCAGTGTTTGCATGCACTCTCCCTCTCTCGGTGGAGATAAGCCCCTTGGAAAAACGGCGTCATTACCGTCGCTCCCCCCGTAGGGTTAAATGATTCTCCTCGCTCTGTCACTCCACGCGTTTCTTTATCTATCACTTTACCAAACCCGAGTGGGATCGATACCCCATCGACTGGAGGATGCTCTCTACACACCCGACTTCCTGCAGCGGGGAGGGAGAGAGGAGGTGAAGGCCCTTCGCTTGGCATCATTCAATCGCTCCGTTCTTAGAAATTGGACTTGGAAATGAGGCGAGCAGGAATAATGGCCCTCTCTCTCTCTCTCTCTCACGGTGCAGTGGTGTAATAGCCGAGTGTGGCTCAGGAGGAAGCTCTGACAGACAGATGAGATGCAGCCTGAGACCTGAGTCAGATTGATATCAAGTGGGAATCAGACGGATCGGACTAATCTGATCCTCCTCTACAAGATTCGTGGAAATGTTCCAGTTTCATACAATTGGTTTCTGAGAGGAATCAATTCTCAGATTTGACAATTCTGAATCGATAATTACAAGTCGATGCACTGATGTGACGTTAGACTCAACACAAGACCACAGAATTCAGCCTTGTATTGATTCTCATGTGGAAGGTTTGTTTGGGATTTACGAGCAATTTCTTTGCCCGTTTCACAGTGTGGAGACGGCTCAGATAAGGATATACAATGGTCTTCTAATTGCCGCTGACTCCATCATCCTGTCAATCTTTGGTGCTTTTAGATCTTACAGCAACTTTTGACACTGTCCCCCAACGTATAATGCTTGGGAGGCTGAAGGCTGTTGTACATTGGTTTCATTTATATCGATCCTTATTTGTGTAAATTAAAATCCATATGGTAGGGACCGGGGGTCCACCACGGTTATTTTGTCACTATTTTGTGTTGGTTCTGTTGAGAAAGTTCATGAAGCATCTTGGACCACAAAAGATGGTAGCATTGCACTCTTTGAATTCAGGGAAAATTGAGATGCGCTTGGAGAATCCTTCGAAGAATGCAGAACCTAGATTGGGACGCAACCACTATGGGATTTCTGACCTGTTTTGAGCTGATTTTTCAGTCTTGCGACTATTTTGGAGATTGATGACGAGCAAACGATCAGCAATCGATCAGCAATCTGCAGCTCAGGCCTGTTCTAAAACTTAATTTACTCCACTTTTCTCCACCTCTAATCCCCATTAGCCTCTCTTCCTGTGGAAGCGCAGCTCAAAGTACGACTGGCTTCTTCTTTTTTCTGCTTCCCTCAAGTGTTTTCAGGGTGTGCCGATTGATGCTTCTCACAAAAGCCAAACAAAGGGCTCAGAACTGCCTTTAAAAGCTTTAACCCCACACAGACTGAGAGGAACGGAGTGTGTAGAGGAGAGGAATCAAACGTGTCTGGGAGATTACGGAGAGTGTTTGGTCAGCTCTGTTTGATGGGAAGCTCCGATCCGGTTTCTTTTCATCTCCACACACATGCCTCTCTGAGGCTTTGATGGCAGCAGGTGTGTAGTCTCTCTCTCGTTCTCTCTCTCAGCCGCTCGGTCCAGGGGCAGGTCGGAGTAAAGGTCAGTATGCCGCTGATGGAAAGGGACAGTGGCGTGTGCTGCCAGAGGGACGTGAAGGTGGAGCCTCAGCCTCCGTTGCCGTGGGGACAGAGCAGATGTGTTATTAGGTTAATGCAACAGACTGGAAAGCAAGAGCCGTTAGCATCACAACCGTAGCATAACACGCTAAAAACTTAGTGATCTCAAGGAGTGCTTGTAGTCTTTTTCTCGGCGTATCTGAGAGGGACAGCCTCTCTTCTGTTCGTATCCGTCCTTTATGTTTGATGGCGAGTGAGCCATGTTACATTGACAGAGCCAAGAGACGTTTGTAGAGAGTTGAAAAACAAAAGAAATAGTTTTTTTTACTCTTTTTGTAACCATATTGCCAATGGATTTTGTACTTTATACTTCGATTAGAAAACAGCACACTTAAAGGTCTACCTAACCTATTTTCTCTGTGTAGTTCTGACGTTTTGAGGATTGTTTTTATGTTGTTGGAGTTTTCTTTTTTTTTTGGAATTTGCTCGTTACTTTTACTTTTTCAGACTGAACAAAAATTTGGTGAGAGAATCAAGTTTATATTTGAGTAGCTCTGATTGTCACGACTGGCTCAAGTCCTGACTAATAAATGGAGGACACCGTGGTTTATCAGAGTAGAATTATGTTTATTAACAATAAATGAAGATAATTATATAAAAATTATGAAAACCAGCACGAAAAAAAACAGGGCGAGGCATAACAGGACTGGTGAGCATGGGGAGACTGAAGCTGAGCTGCCACTTTTAAAGGGGGAGAGGGAGGTGTCACTCGTTTACGACCACGCCCCCATCTCCAATCTCATCAGGAGGAGTAGGAAGAGACTCATCACACTGATCTAGAGAATTTGGATGAAGAGAGTTCATCAAAAATATCTTCTTTTTTTTGGTTCTGTTGTATATTTTAAAAAAGGTGAATTGATTTGGGCTTTCTGATTTAATTTCAGGAAACCCAGTGCAGTGCCTCCCCAAACAGCTAAGGATTTTTAAAAAGTTATATTTAAACCCTGATATCTCTTGACTTTTGTTCTCACGTGTTCTTTTCATAAACGTATCTGACGCTATAGAAGTCCACGGTATTCTCTCTATATTTATTTTGATCCGTATACCAAGCTCTAGTGACTCATGGAAGCTCATGGTCTGTGCTGCAGGGAGCTGAGGAAAGTTCTGAATGCGTGTTGGTGAGACAGAGAGAGAGAGAGAGAGAGAGAGAGAGAGAGAGAGAGAGAGGGGAAGATTAATTGGCTGAGCGGTGAAAAGCTTTCAGCGGAGTCTGCCTCCATTAAGCTGCGCTGCCGTCCACCAATTAGACAGCTAAAAGAAGGGAAAAAAGAGGGACGAGAATAATGATGGAGCGAGGGAGCAGAATGGATCGGCAGTTGCTTTGTCCTGAGTTTAACTGAATTAAAGATCAACAATTATACGAAACAGACAGACGAGAGTCTGGCGTCCTGCTGAGAAGCAAAACAAAAACATTTAAAAATCTCCAGACCGTACCGGATTCACGTTCCTCAAAATGTTCTTTTCAACAAAAATTCACCTTAAATTAATCTTTTGAGCAAAATGAAAGTTCACCAATGCTGGCTTCAGCTGATCACATCACTTACCAAACTACATTTCCCAGATGCCTTCGCTTCGTCCATACAAACCCTCTCACCTCCTGAACATCCCATCGCCTGCCCTTCAATCCTCAGGTGCATTACGCCACTGCAGACTTTATAACGGGTTCATTTCATCCTTCCTTTGTTCCTCAAGTTCACGAACACGAAGCATCCCAATGTTCCACATCTCGGCGAAACGTACAAGGATTGATCTCTGAGTCTCAATCTCTGCTACTCAAACTCTTTTTCATTCCTTTCTCAAACTAAGTGGTTGTGATGGGAGTTTTACTGAAAATAAAAAATGTTTCTTCACCGTTTGCCTGATATTGTGACAACAATACGAAGTGACTCTGCTCTGTTTGTTTTTATTAAGTTTAATATTAGTCATTTCTTCCTGTTTTGTTGTCCTTTTGGTTGCAAAAGTTGTTTTTTATTGTTCTTTGAACACAAGAATAATTAATTAGCTAGATCAGAACGCTCCCAGTAAGACACGCCCTCAACACACTTGCTTCCTATTTATATGCCATTTTCACATTTTTTCAAAAGAAAGAATAAAAGGAATTCCTTATAACCCATGAATATTCAAATACATAGAAATGGTTCACACACTTGGGTTGCCAGATATTAGAGGGTAGTACAAGAACTAGTTAGAACTAGTACAAAGGTATTTATTTATTTATTTTTGTTGCTGAAATGTTTGCCTGTTGATAATTGATAATCAACGTTTTGCATAAAAACCGCTAAATTAAATGCGAGGTTTTTTTAAAGCTGAAAGATTGTTGAGTACTTGCATTTTTAATTTAAGTACATTCATTCAAAACTATGGTTTTATCGAAGGATAAGCTTAAATGTACAAGAAATAGCACAGTACACATAAAAAAACACTTACACTATCCATCCTTTTCTTTTAAAACATTTCACAACAACTACACAATTCACATTGTTTGGACAGAGAGTAGAAAATGGCTAATGAGGAAAATAAATAAATAAAGAATATACATTAATATAATAAAGATAGTTGTTTTATTCTGTGATTTGAGCCACTGCCATATTAACAGTATTAATGTGAAATTGGTTAAAACCTTTTCACTAACCAACCCTAGTTTTTCCACACGACTACCACTGAGTATTAATGTAATATTTCCCCTCAGAATAAATGTGTTTGAGCTACTTCAGAAAGCTTTGCGTGGTTCGGTGAACACTTTGGCCGTTCACGTTAAATACGGTAAAGTGCTAAAATAATTAGTAGCTTCATTAATGTCCGTGTGCTTGATTCGGGGTGTCACTCTAGTGCAGTGTAAACGAAGCGGCCTTAATTAGACACACAAACACGGCTCCAGAATGCTTTAATTAGCATGATAATGATCCGTCATTGAGAAACCCAGCCCTCTAACACACTCTCAGTGCTGGTGTGCTCTTAAAGCGAGTGTCTCCTGGCTCACACGCTTGTGCTGCTCTCCCACTCCGTGAGCGTTCCCCATCTGTGAGTCACTGTCGAGAGCGCTCGGTCATCCGCCCGCAGCACTTTCCTCAGATGAGAGAGAGAGAGAGGGAGGAAAGCAGGGAATCAGAGAAAGGACTGAATTGCAGAGATAAGCCGTGATACGTTTCCAGGCCTCTATCATTAGCAGGCGGAATTTTAAAGCTGCTTTCGTAGAGTTTCGAGGCCTCATTCCCATCCAGCCTTTAAATGAATCTCAGATGCAGCTAATGGATCATTTGCAGTCGCTAGCTTTAAACGAATAGTACTGTCATAACGAAACCAGGCTTAGTCACAATATCAGTGAATTCAAGTTATATGGGCCATCGACGGTGGAGCCTGGCGGTAACAAATGAAAGAATAATTAAAGCTGCAAGGCCTCCGGTGCCATCACTCTTGTCCAATCGTAAATAAGGAAATCTGGCAAATGAAAAAGCAAAAAATAAGTTTATAGATTCTTGACACAGTTGGCAAGTTTGATTCCGATCTAACATTGAATGGCGGAGTTGTAGCTTCCTGCCTTTAGGCGAAACATCGAAATTCAGCAGACCGCTAACCATGAACCAGTCGGCGAATTAAAGAAGCTTCGAAATTTAACATTGCAAAGGCCATTTGATGAGACTGCCAGAGTTTGTTAAAATACAGCGCTTGGAATTATTGAGTTTTACAAGAAAATGTAAAAAAAAAAAAACTCACTTCCTGTTGGTTTTGGAAAGTAATTCACTTGTTTGTTGGTCTTGGTCCTTTACACAAGTGTTCCAAATGTCCAACATGTCCTTCAAATACAGTCTGAAATAGCAGTATAATCTGCAGAAAATGGGATATTGCCACTAGGTGTCGCCATAGCTGACCTTGTGATGCTTGCCCGTTTAGATACGTTCAGACATTGAGTTATTAACAACTTCCTGTTTCCCACCGCGCGCACATAGCTTAACGAAGTCAAAAAAGCTTCCCAATTTAACATCCCATCTCCTGGAGATGAACCAATGAAATCTCTAGGACGAGTTTGCTAAAGTTAGATACGAGAAAAAGTGGCCATTTTAGAGGTTTTTGCGAAATAGCCGACTTCCTGTCGGTTTTGGAAACCCATCCATATTGTTTATATTTAAGTTCATTCACCTACAACAAACTGTTAGCACAAGTGAGCTGAGGTGGCACAGTAGTTGCCCGCTCCCTCATGCTTGGGTGACATTTTGAGGTCTATTGTACTTGAAATTATGTGACGGAAAAGGTGCAGGAATGGCACTCTCAAACTAAGAAAAGTGTGTGTATTAAAACACCCACCTCCTGCGACGGGGTGCCTGTGTAAGAGATTGCGGTTCATAAGCGGTTTGTCTTATTTGGTTTCATCTCTCCCAGTGATTTCAAAGAGAATTTCTTACGGGAAAAAAAGAAATAACACACCATTCCTCAACGAGCTGATGCATATTTGAATATTTATGAATATTTTTTTTTTAGAATAGATGATTATTTATTCCTCATAGCACACAATTTTTGAGTTGAAACAGTTACAATTTTTGCGTTCGTAGTAAAGGTCCAGGCTCCTCTTGATGGTCTTCAGAAACTGCTGCCTTAAACAGGAGGAGGCTAGTGTCCTGAAGGGTTTTAGACCATGACTGTTTAGTGTATTCTGATGGAAGCCGTTCCGGTTCTGGTTCCTTTCGGTCACGAACCCGGTGAAGTTCCCTCACTTTTCTCAGAATCATTCATGATCCACCAATTGAGATCTTGCATGGGGTCCCAGTCCAAGGGAGATTTGACAGTCATCTTGAATTACTTCCTTTTGATAACAATTCCACCAAGGGTTGTTGTCTACTCACCAGCTGTTTTCCTTGTGCCGGTCTACAATTTTGTCACTAGGGTCCATAGATCTCACTCGTAGGGGAAAAGTATGATCAAATATGAGTCGTGCAATAAAACAGAAATGATTTATTTTCTGGAAGCGTAGATTCGGTTCAGCTCCATCACAACCTCAGCAAAGCCGCAGAAAGAAATCTGTTTCCCGCGTCACGTTTCATAGGTCACTGGCGGCTCGTTCTCATCTTTTTCTCGGCTGTTACGTCAGCTTCGTTCTGAGTGTGCTGGAATGTTGCAGTCAGCACTGGGAGGGTATCAAAGACTGTCAGAGTGAATCAAAGACCCTGCCAACCTCGGCAAGCCAGGCATGCGTATACACACACTTTCTCTTTCACTCTCTGCCAAGTCTAATCAAGCCCCAGTTTTGGCCTCGCCGTCCACTCGTTCGTGTTGTCCACGGTTGATCATTGCTAATGGCAGAGGTCACTCGGCTAGCCCCTGCCGCAAGGGCCACAAGTTCAACTCAATCGTGTTTTAATGGTGATGTCTGCTTTATCTTACGTTTTTGGAAGGCGCAGACAGAGATTTCTAGATAGCACATTCATTTAGAAGATATCAGCTTCACGGATAGATAATTGTTGCTATCCTTGTGCTATTGTTATACCTTACATGTGTTTTTTTTTATTGGGTGTGAGTTCCACGAGTCAAACTAGGCACAGGTGAACAGACTAAAGGCCTTCGCTCAGAAATTTTGAGTTTGTCTCTCTTATTGGGTTGGGTTTTCACAAGGAGAACAACTAATGAAAGCTGGCTCTTGAACCACTGCAAAAGAACCACTTGGTGGCGCTCATCCTACAATTTCGTAGCGACTTCGTACAGGAAACAAGAAAGAAATAGCGCGACACAAATCCTCTTTTCTCCACATTTTGTCAAAAGCTCCCTGTTATCAACCACCAAGAGAATCAACATTTCTCTGTCATCATCTTTCCTGTTTCCCCATGTAGTGCAACTGTTGTACTGCAATCGCCCTCTTCAGGCAGGGAGCGTCATTGCATCAATATTTCCTTTAGGCCTTTACACACCTATGCATCATTTTAAAAATAAGTGCACAGACCCTCTCCTGAACACTAGAGGGCGCTTTGGTGAATTGCAATTCTCTCAATTCACATCATGGAGTAGTAGAAGAATATATATTCTGTAAAAATAAAACGAAACCATTAATATTCTGGAAAACAAAACCGTTTCAGACGCAGGATCTTGAGTTAATCTCCACAATCGCATAGGGCTTGTGTACGCGTGTGTACCAAAGGCTCACTCTGAGAGAGTCACAGGCTAAGATCAGTGTGTAGAGGTCTTCAACTACAACCTGGTGGGACCAAACAATCTGATATGGGAGCACATGGCCAATAAGAAACAAGAGGCCATGTGCTCAGAGAATAAAAGCAGAGCGAATGCCTCCTCAGCCGTGTGCAGTTACCATGTGCATGGCTGGGGAGCAAGAAAACAACCCAGAGGGCATCTGAGCGAGACTCAGCACTAGAAAGCACAACTTACTATAACTGAGATTCTGAATCTTGTGCTGCACAGGAAGCGCAATATAGAAACAGGAAGTCAGGAGCAGGACTGGAGACAGGGAGTCAGAAACCATACGTATGTATCGTCAGAGCGATCTCACAACAAACACGACGGAACCCTAACAGGAAATAAATTATTCCTCAAAAGAATTATTTCTCCTTCAGAAAAAAATGATCGATAACTTGTTAGTAGAAGTGTTCCTTTTCTTTCCTCACTTTTAAAAGTATCGTCCAATGAAGAAAGTGTCTAACCTTTTGGATCACCAGCGCCGGGGATATTTTTCACTGTCTCGCTTTGCCTTTTTCTCCACAAGCTTTTTTTATTGACACAAGAAACACATTACACCCTTTCAGATGTTCATAAAAATACACTTTTAATACATCGGCTAAACTATGCAAATACAGCTCAGTGGTTGAATACCTTAATACTGACAGGCAGAAAGACAGCAAAACCGTCTTATTCCATACAACGTAACAGTGATCTGGCAACCCTCTTGCACGTCTCCTAGTATATGTGAAATTCAGCGATTGTGAAAAAACAAAACAATTTAAAATGGTGAATTTAAATGCTAAAAAACACATTACTGAATGAATTTAATAATTTATTTTTTTAAATCTCTGATGGCTCGTTCCTGTTGTACGTGTACAATCTCTTTGAATATAAAAGATGGATGCAATTAAAAAACTACTTTTGTTGAAGATAAAATAGTTTATAATGGACGCAGGGCCGGAAGGGGTTCAGGAAAAGGCTAAAAAGAGCAAAAAAGCTGCAGCACGTGGTTCTTGCATCTGATGTAAATAACATCTTTTTGTAGGACTCGTGTGCACCGAAATCCTGCCGCGGCGCTAATTGAAATACTCTGCGGAGCCTCAGCCGTTCGGTGACAAACATCAGCCCACATTTGATAAAGCGAACATGCAATTTGGCAGATTTTTTCTTCTGCCTGCATCACCTCCATCCCTCCTTCTCTTTCGCTTCAAAGCAGAGCCAAGTGCGAAATTGAGGAATTCCATTTGCTGAGCGTCTTTAATAGGTGCGACGGCAGAGACGGGCGCGGAGGGGGATCTGATAAAGAGGGGGAGAGAGAGAGGCAAGCGAGCGTGAGAGGGAATTAAAGGAAGCGTCAGATCTGCCAGAGACGAGGAAAGAAAGAGAGAAGGATTCAAATGGCCTCCGCTGCCGTGACTCACAAGTTTTAGTGTGACTGTTTCCCAAAGCACAGCCTCGTAGCAGCTCAGATGGTGCGGTTATCACACCATAAGAACCGTCTGACGACAACATACCCTGGATTTCACTGAAAAAAAGGCATTGAGTTTCTCTTATGATCACATCCAAAAGTTCTGCTTTCGAACCCCATCCTCCGCCTCTCGATTACTCTGAAAAATAATCCTAGAATCTAAGCCTTTTCAGAAGAATATGCTAATACGAATGCGTAGGTGTCACTTCCCCACCGAGCCACACCCTCTTCAGACTGACTAGCAAAACAAGGGATAGAAGCTATAGAATAAACAAATAAAAACGCACTTTCACTTGCTAACGCTAACAGTTTTGTGACTTTCTAAGCATTTTACAAGGTATTTCTTCAATCCTCCCACAATAAAAAGTGCTTTTTCACAACAAATATGAAGAAATCATATCGATTTTACTTTATTTAGCCAATACCGATGGGTTAAGTCAATTTTAGCGGCTTTTACTCTATGTTTTAGCTCTAAGTGTGTAGATGTTTATATTGTCAAATTGAATATATTGTACAAGAGGTTATTAAGAAAACATTGAAATGCAACCGGGTGTATTTAGTGGCTAAAGCACTCCACTTTCTAGAAATCAGGAACGTATAAATGTCAGGAAATCCTATTTCTTTATGAAAATTGAATGTGTTTTATTTAAAAATAGAGGTGTTGAGTAAGAGAATCACATTTCCCATACAATTAGGCCAATGTGAACAACATATTATTAAAAATTAAACTGACCTCGGCCCGATGTGGACCTTTGCTAAAAGTGGGTTTGTGGCAGTTTTGTGGCGTGAATAAAGATTTGCTTCGTTTCCAAACCTTAACACAACCAACAAATCCTTTTGTTGAGCTCATAGAATTACTGGACTGATTTCAGATCAGATCCGTCTGGCTTACTCCAGGCCAGCGTGGAAATATTCGAGGTTTTGGGGGAATAAACTTGAACCCGTCCCCGGTGGGAGTTGATTCCTTTAGGCACGGACTGGAAAATCTGCAACTTGGATCCACTCTCAGTGTAATCCTCCACAGAGGGGATCGCCGTCTAGAGATTGTGCTGCGGCCAAGGCTGATTCTCCGACTTCCTGACCTCTTAACTCACACACACTCCTCCCGATTTGGCCTACACGTCTGTTCTTCGGCTTAGAGTGTGTATGTGTGTAGTGTACCGCTTTGATCCCCAGCTGAAGGGGACTTACCGGCCAAATTTCCACATGCGTAAGAGTCTGCTCCCCGCTGGAGCGAGCAAGAGAGCGAGAGAGAGAGAGAGAGAGGGAATGAATTCATACACGGCTTTGGGAATTGGGTCTTGGCGGCTGGGGCTATTAATACATCACTGCGGTGAAAGGAGAGATAGACAGGCTCAGAGAGAGACATGTAGGTGGGGAGAGGTGTGGGAAACGGAGGGAGGCTGCTGAAAAGAAGGGAATATTCAGATTAATGAACACCTGATAGATGGAGAGAAAGACAGATGCAGGGAGAAACTAGATGTGAGGAAGGGAAACACTAATACGGAGACAGACAGACAGATCAACAGGAGAACCAACAGATGAACAGATGGATAGACGGGTCTAGAGAGAGAGACGGGACGGGGCGATGGAGAGTTTTATGGAAACGAAAGACGGGGAAAATAAGTATTTGGTATGTTTTTCATGCAGGAAAAGAAGTCATTGTCATCACAGCTACGGGAGAACATAAGTTTAGTTTTGAAATCTGTTATTTGCATTTATTAATGCTATAGAGAGCGTTTCCTGTAGTTCTCCACTGGGTTTGGTCTGCACAAGGGTCTTTCTATTTTATTTCAACACAGAGTTTCAGCTCCTCTGTAGATCTACGGGCGTCAGGTCTGGAGACTTTCCTGGCCGCTCCAGGATCTTGATATTCTTTTTCTGACTCTTTGGAGTCCATCGTCCAGCCGTCACCCACGTCCTTCCTTTCTCCCTTCTCCGGTGCATTGCGGTTGGGATGTTCTTGTAATTGCACTTATCCTTCTTCTTCCTCCAAATATGGAGAGTGATGCTTTGATCCATAAATTTCATTGTTGGTGTCCTCTGACCAATTCCCCTGTGCCCCCTCTGCATCATCCAGAAGTTCTTGCCAAACATCCACGCTGCAGGATTTGAACTCAGGGCTAAGGTGTGCACACAAACTTTAATGTTGGCCGCCCACCCCCCCCATCATTTTCCTAAGCTGAGATAGAGATATCAAGAAATGGTTGCTATGGTAAAACGCCTGGTTGCTATGGCAAAGTAGAATGTTGTCATTATTTAAACCCACGTCTCCATCATATACCAAAGCTGAAATAGAGCTCAACTAATTTGGTTGAAAAGGTAAACAGCTTGGTTGCTAGGGAGCTGTCGATGATGTCATTAAAATGACCACATTTCTCTGATGTTTCATCAATATTTTTGTTGCCTTTTCTCATTTATATTCAATGGCCATTATAAGTGAATAGTAAATATTTAACCTCTTCAAGGGTTCAAATACTTATGCGCAGTGTGGTCAGTTTGAAGTTCCTATGAGGTTCTCAATTTGAGTTACAGCTTCACAAAGTTTGACCAGAATCCCTTTAGTGATAGCAGTCTGGAAATATATAGCAACCTGAGACAGACCCGTGGTGGCTGTAGCTTGACCGCTCTAGGAGGAGACGCATTTAGAATATTTTTCTGCCGTAAAATACGACCGAGCAACACTTTCCTTGCAGCTCTAGACCATCTTATCATCTTATCGTCAGGCTCAAAAACATCGCAGATAAACTATTAGCTCCGCCCATTTCACATCTTGAAATGTATTTTAGCGTGAGAAATCGGGTTTGTAGCGTGAAAGATCACTCAAATGCGAGAGTCTAACGTTCAATGTGTGCTCTGTAGTTTCGCTCGTGAGTATGGATGCGGAAGCACCGCACCACTGCGGCCAAAGGCATTGTGGGAAATGTAGTTTTTTTTTGTTTTCGTTACGACCACACTATGGCAGAGATGGCCGATGACGTCATCGCGCAGCGCTGGGTGTACAAATATGGCCGCAGCTTCGGCCTAGCCCCGGAGCTCCGGAGCTCTTACGCCTCTCATACGGCCGTGACCGGACTTCGCGGCGCTCTGCATTCGGTCAATAAGACGCACCAACTTTTCCCCCTCAGTTTTGGGGAAGAAAAAGTGCGTCTTATGAGCCGAAAAATACGGTAATTCTCGTGAAGCTGTTAGCGATAGCCTTGTGCAGGTCTACAGTTTTGTTCCTGGTGTCCATCGATAGTTCTATGGTCTTGTTTAGTTGGGAACGTGGTTTATTAAAGACAAACTACAGGATTCCAAGCATTCGCACTCGGCTGATAAGCGAAATAAAGTTCACCTTTGCCAAGTCACATTGTTTTTGCTCGATACATGCTCCTGTGATGAAACACGAAGAATACTATTGCACACAAAACAAAAATAAACAAGTAGAGCTTCGTTAGCTGGAGGAGCTGTTGGAGACACCAGTAAGTTCTTTTGTTAGAATGTCAGAAACCAATGGAAATAGACAAAGATTATCGAAAGAAAACCTCAAGTCCAAGAGAACACGTTCTAGGTCCAAAGAAAGATACTTTTATCGAAGAATATTTTTCTCCTAGAGAGAGATTTTGTGTGAGCTTGGAGAAACCCGGGACAGACAGAAGGATTCAAGGGGCTGAAAGAAAGAGGGAAGCCAGGCACGTGCTCGTGTTTCCCTGCGTATCGGTCATCAATGCGCAGTTAAGGAAATCGATGAGGACGTTATTGACGAACGTGTGTGTTACAGAAAGTGTGACCCCGCACACGGCTGTCTCTCCCTCTCTTCATTCCTCCAGGTCGGCGTTGATCTGACCTCCCCAGTAGCGATTTCACTCCCAGGGAGAACCCATCATCCTCTCTTCGACTTGCAGGAAGTGCATTATCAATAAAATTACCATATCGCAGTTTATGGCATTACAGGCGAAGTCGTCAAATCGAACGCAATTGAATTAAATCACGTCGACTCGTTACAGGTGATGACAGACAGGCCGAGTCGAGTGAGCAGGAGAGAGACAGAGAGGAGGAGGTGGAGGGGGGGATTTGGCTCTTTATCTCTCCGCCGCTCTGCGCTGCTCAACGGCCAGTAAGCAGGATTAATGGCCCTGTCTCCGGGTGAGCCAGGTACACAAACAGAGAGAGAGAGAGAGAGAGCTGGTAATCGCATGCAAACAGCACTCGCTTTTCCAGGCGGCCCTCCTCGCGTTTCACGAGCACAGGAAGCACCTGTTTCTCTCCCACCGAGGGGCTCGCACACACGCGCTCTTCTGCTCCTGGGCTCTGGGTTTCCCTGCCGCTCCGCAGCCACCGGTGGAGCGTGACGACTCTGAATTCCTTCCAGAATCCTCCTGAGGAGCTGCACCTCTCTTCAGTCTAAATGCTGAAGGCACGGTGTTGTCGTTAACGGGAGACAACGGTTTCTCCGGTCTCTTGTTCCAAATCTAAGAGACGTTCGAATCGGCCACTGACTTTCCAACCAAGCGATATTGAATAATCTAATCACCCAGCTGGGCTTAATCATGCTCATTATCTGCCTCCTCTACCGTACAAACCCCACCCCCCAACCCCACCTCCACCTCTACCTCTTGCTTAGATCACTACGTCCTCGTTTTAGTCAAATTTGACTCAAACTATTTTGGTCGAGCGCTATGATTTTCAAGGACTGCTCCAAGTCCAAATTGGCGACAGATTTCAGAATCGATCTTTCTCCGTTCTTCAAGAAGATCCTCTTTTAGATCCTGACGCTGGATGGACTTGTCGCTTCAGGATTCCCTGCAGGAGTTCGATCAGGTTAGGATCTTCTTCACCCTGAACTTCTTCAGAAATGCAGCGGTAGCTTTAGACGCGTGTTTTGGAACATTGTCTTGTTGGAGCATCTTCTGTAAAAGAGATATGTAAAGCTTTGATGGTCTTGTAGCCCTCACTTTCTCACATTCTGTGACATTTTTCATCTATGGGGAGCCATTGCCGACAGCATGAAATGGGAGGGGCTAATGCCCTTTTATAGGTTGGATGCCTGTTCATTAGAATGTTCTTGTCGTAAGTGTGGCCCTTCTACTTTGACAATATTGGGGGGAACTCGTTTATGCCGAGCACTGGGGCCCCAACAAAAACAAATGGAGATGGAGTAGGTGGACTTTGATGTTCCACCAACAACATAACGCATCAACGTTAGCTCAAGCACGGAATAGTTCACCGGGCACCGAGCTCGTTTCAGAACATGAGCATCGGACACAAAAGAACTCATTAAACCCATTACACACATGACCGCATCTGCAGGTGCAGGGATGACCAGGTTCTCCAGCAATTACCCATGGTTCCTCCACCGTTCATCACAATTTTGAAAAGTCAGCATTTGAAAAAAAAAATCTTTTCCCGCCCTGTGGTGTAGTGGACAGTGAACTTGTTCATATCCCTTCGCTCTACCTTGAATCAGTTTCCTTTAGTGGGGTGAAAACTAAGGGAAAAGGTCCAGGAGCTAAACTTTCAAACTAAGAAAAGTGTACTAAAGTAAGTATTAAAACACCCACTTCCCCATGGCGGCTCATAAAAAAAAAAATCAATTGATTTTTTTAAACGATACCCGCCGAATTCAATATTTCTTGCTATTTCATGCAAAAATGATCTAATCTGAAATAAAACTATCAATCGTGTTGTGGTGTGGGGATCAGAAGTCGCGTGTGAACACCACCGAAGAGGTGAAGCATCTGTGAAATCGTCAACATATGGGATTTAACCTGTTAACCAGGTTAAAAGGAACCAGGCGCTACCGTAGATCTCTCTCTCTCTCTCTCTCTCTCTCTCTCTCTCTCGTCATTAATCTCGTGGCAGCGCTGCAGGAAACAGCCTTTCACAGGCAGCTGGAATTTCATCTCCTCCTTCGGTCTTTATTACTCTTCCTCTCTCTCTCTCTCCCTCTCTCTCTCCCTCTCTCTCCCTCCCTCTCTCTCCCTCCGTTTATTACGGCACTCTAATCACCCGCGCGCAGGTAACAGAACACTGCGCCGCGCACAATAACACCGGGCTTCTCCTCCCTCTCTCATACTCTTTCTCTCTCTGTCCCCTATCTCTCCTGTCTTTCTCTCTCGCTCTCTCAAACAGAAGCCCGAGCTCGTAAACTAACACGCACACACGCACACACACACACGCACACACACACACACACGCACACACCCTCTGAAGCGCACACGCCGTGGGTCCTTCTTGTCTCAGAAGGGCAGGGTAAGTGACGGGAGAAGGAGGAGGGGTGGTGCGGAATGATAAAGAGCGCTGGAGAGACGGAGAGCGTGATTAGAGAGAGGAAGAGAAAGAAGGAGAGCGTGCGAGCGAGCGAGCGAGCGAAAGCCTCGTGTCCGCGGAGCGCAGCGATACGTTGAGCGGTGGTGCAGCAGCGCCTTCCAGAGGCTCGCTGTGTAACTTCAGGATTTCCTCCGCGATCGGAACTGCTTTTCTGGGAAATACATTCTTTGATCGCAGTTAAAAGGGACATTTAGCTATAATTGCACAAATAAATCTTCGTTTCTCGATTTTTGGATTTTTAGTGTTGTAGCAGAAGACTTTTATTTTGAACCGGATGTAATTATTGCACAATCGCATCTTAATTTTGACGCTAAAAATAACTTGTTGTTAAACTTACAATTTGTTTGTAAATAATATTGAAAAACAGGTTGCTTTCACGGCTTTTTAATATCATAGGTGTTTAGAGAAAAATACATCCAAAGCTTTACTTTATAGTGAGTCTAAAATAAATACGGTACTTTAGTGGAGAGATGAAGAGTTCAAGTAAATACAGTAGTCATATAATTTACTCATGGGTATAGTTTATTAACTGTAAATCTAAACCTGCTTTCTTATTCCAATCCAGATGCTGATGTTATCTGTTGTGTCTGTGATTAGAAAAACATCTGGATCTAGATTATTTTGATATAAATTACAGTTGGTGTGACTTGGAGACTACTTTAAAGGTTACAAAAGTTGTACACAACAATTATATTTTGAAAAAGAGTTTTTCTTTTTTCCCCCTCATGTATATAATATAATTTTTACTTCTCACAAAGTCGAGACACGGACCGTTCCAAGGCTTTTAACCATCAGAAGCACTGAACCTGGCTGCGACGCCGGGGCTCGCAGTATAGCTCACAATGTAGATTTTGATAGTGAGAGTGAGAGAATGGCAGAGAGAGACACAAAACAGATGAAAAGAAACCAAAGTGTAAACATATATATCGTACAAGTATGGGGGATGTGGGTGTTTTATTACTCACACTTTTCTGGGCATTTAACTCCTGCAACTTTTCCATCAGTTTTCACTGCACTAAAGTCAAAATATTTAGAATATGTGCATTTCGACTCCTACATCTACATCAGCGCAATTCTGTATAAAATGAAGAGGGCATATTTAACTTTAAAATAGTCACCGTCAGCCAAAACAGAAAATAGACTCTAACACCTTGTGATTGTGTTAAGCGAACTCTAACAACTAAATCCACTCAGAGCAGACGTCCACCTGCTCCATCTCATAGCCCATGTCTCTGAAAGGTTTTAAAATATCACGTTAAAAATGACGATATAAAAGCATACTTAATTTATTTATCACATAACTATAAAAGACCATCACAGCACCAGCTACCAGCTCTCACACGTTTTCATAATAACAATGATTAAGTCCAAAAAACAGCTTTAAAATAAACAGAACGTGGTAGATAAAACACAGACATGAAGCAGTAAAACCAGGGACGCTGCATAAAAGTACATTAATAAATATCGTAGGCTACTAAACCATTACAACCCACTGTAACGGTGTATTCATTAATTTACACAACAATACGAGTTCCTTAGCTTTCATTCCTCATCTCTGGCTTCCAGTGCATGAAATCAAAGACTTGAGACACAGGCAGCGAAGAGGTTCCCTGAGGGAGTCGTGTGCACTGTGTGTACACACACACACGCACGCACGCACGCGTACAAACTAAACCGCTCTGACAGGTCTCTGGTAGTCTGCTCCTGACTGTATGCAATACGAAATCAAACAGAAAGACGCCTCAGGGTTCATTTGTGTCGTTGCTGGGAGCGGTTTTAAGCGTTTATAGGGTGAAGGAGCAACAAATGGTCTCCTGCGGGTTTTTGAAAGTTTCCCCTTCAAGTTTATTTTCAACACTGAGGGAAAAAGTTCCGATATTCTGGCTCCTATTTAAATACTCTTTAACATACGTAAATACACCTGTCCACAGAAGCATCAAAGCAAGTCTCTGCACACACCGGTGCGTGTGCCAATCACAGCGGCTGTCTTGAATACAGTAGATATGATGCGACCCACGTTTAGTTTAGTTTTTATTTCAAATATAATGTTTTGTTTCAAATATATATTTTTAAAATGTGAGAAAATGCGCGATCGTCTTTCAGTTTCATTTTGCAGACTCCAAGTTCATCAGTGCCATCTAGTGGTGAAAGAATGGATAACCTTTTGAAGTACAAGACCTGTGATGTGGCTTGTATTTTTCAAAGATCTGTCACAAAAAGTGCTTGGAATTGTTTATACGGTTTAGGAGAAGTTACAATGTCACATTGCTTTGCATTTTGGGTGGATTTATGATTCTTTTTAACACTTTTGATTTTTGTTATAAAACTGCAGTAAAAAAAAAGATACATCTTTGGTACAATTTCAGGTTTAAATAATTGCATAAGCGTTTAAAGTATTGATAAGTGTTTTGCTTCTAAAGGTAATTTATTAAATTATATTGTAGTTAAAGTAGCTCAAAAAGGCTCCGGACGTTTAAGGGTTAATCAGACTTCAACATGACAGACCAGAGAGCTCCTAGAGACAGGGAAGTAGATATGTACTACTGTTGCAGCAGGTTAGGTGGCGCTGTGTGACTGCGATCAGAATCAGTGAACCCACTGCCCCGACACGCAGCTCGCTCACAGGACTCATCTGTGCTCTCTGGAGCAGCGTGGGCCTCCTGGAAGAGCTGCACGGGGGGCCCTGTCACACAGATCTCAGCCTTGAGGCCCAGACCACACACACACACACACACACACACACACACCCCCGTCCCCCCCAACACACACTTTAACAATACACACATAATCTGAGAAATACTCTACTCTCACAGATCACAATCAACAATAAACTTTATACAAGCATCTCTAGCACATCACAAACACTTCCAGGTACACGCAAACATCACAGTAACAGGCTTTGGTAGACACACACCCGTGTACACGCGCGCACACATGCATACACTCCGGCTCTCTGACAGCAGGCTGAGTTCTTGGCGCTCCCTGCTTTTGGACGAGGGCAGACAGGAATGTCAGCGGGCGGCTACGGCTGCCACGGAAACAGATCCATCAGTGTCTGTGGAGGGAGAATCCATTACTGTGACGATGCGTTACATCATCCATCTCCACAAGCTCTCGCAGCGGAAAACTCTACGAACAGTCTGCAACATAGTCGCCCTGACTATAGGAACTGAATAGTTTAGCTGATCAGATGAATAGACAATAATAATGTACACTCACCGGCCATTTTATTAGGTACACCTTACTAGTAACCGGTTGGATCCTCTTTTGCCTTAATCCTCCGTGCCGTAGATTCCACAAGGGACTGGGAACATTTCTCAGAGTTTGACATGAGAGCATCACGCAGTTGCTGCAGATTTGTCGGCTGCACATTCATGATGCAAATCTCCCGTTTTGGGAGGTGCTCTACTGGATTGAGTTCTAGTGGCTGTAGAGAACATTTGAGAGCAGTGAACTCATCATCATGTTCAAGAAACTAGTGTGAGATGATTCAAGCTTCATGACATGGAGCGTTATTCTGCTGGAAGTAGCATCTGAAGATATGGACACTGTGGTCTGACCAGTCTGACTATTCTCCACTGACATCATCAAGGCGTTAGCCCCCACAAAAGTGGTGGCCAATGGATATTTTGTCTGCAAAACCCTAGAGAAGGTTGTGCATAAAAATCCCAGTAGATCAGCAGTTTCTGAAATTTCAAACCAGCCCACCAGGCACCAACAACTATGCCATGTTCAAAGTCACTTAAATCCCTTTTTTTATTTTCATTCTGATGCTCGGTTTGGAATGCAGATCGACTCGGCCTTGTCTGCATGCCTAAATGCATTGAGTTGAGCAGGTGTACCTAATAAAGTGGCCGGTTAGTGTATATCATAACAGTTTATGCTTGAATCTGTGTGTGTCTGTTCATAAAATGTATAAGTAGGATGAATTTTCCGTTTTCCAAAAGGATGTACTAAGCAAATAACAAAGCTGAATTGTTTTGCCAGCACAGATGCTAATCGCGGAACGCTAGCAGTGTTTCTGGTGCAGCTTTCCAGATGAGATGAGCGTTCACTGGCGGCACGCACTCACATAAACATCTATATTTAGAGTCCAAAACAAACCGGGAACATGCTAGCGCTAAAGTAGGAGCTTGCTAACAATGTTAGCATAGCAGAATCTACAAAGCTAGCATATATATAACGCTAACGCTTCCTGTTCATTTCTGTTCATTCTAAGGGGCTATGCTTAGTTGTGTTTTTATTTATTCACAGATAAATTAGAAATCTTGTGTTGTTTTTCATTAAAGAGCCAAAAATAAACACAAAGAAGACAGTAAACATGTGTCTTGAATTTCACAAATATGTCACGCCGGTCATTTCTTATGTTATATAGCCGTCAACTGGTTCATCCCCCTGTTGGAAAGCCCACAACATGCTCATTTGCGTAGATTGTGAATGAAAACACTTGCTGTGATTTTTTATAAGTTAGCATTTCTGTTATTTTGTCCGTACATCTTTGCTTTTCATATAGCTACGAACCACTGTGCTGAAAATCCCTGATGTGTTTCTGATGTTTGTTTCTCAAGGGAATTTCTAGTCAGCTACAATGTTTACAACTTATTTATGGTGTAAAAACACATAAAAGATGATATTAAAACACATGAATCATATTTTATACAAAACCTTAACTCTTAACTGTTATTTTCTGTGATAAAAACAATCATGTGTAGCTTATCTTTGGCGTCTGGACTGTAAATAGTGTCGGTACAGTGCGGTTCCTGACACCGGTGAGCGGTTTCAAGTTCAGGTTCATAAACAGAACAGAAAGCTGACAGAAGCCTCTGCGAATGTGTTCTTCTCAGACAAACATCTCGAATGTTAGCTGCTGGCCTGGGGGGAAGCGGCTGCTTTAGCGTTAGCATTAGCATGTGATGTTGAAATGCTGTAGTGTTTGCTATCTTACGTAGCTGCAGCCGTTCTCAGAATTGAGTTAAATCTGACTCCTGTGGACATCTAAGAATATTGAGAAGCAAATTAGAACGTATGTTATCTGTACTAATATTATTTATTTGAACAGTATTATGGTTTCAAGCTGTGCGTGGGAGGTTATTTGTTCTCTTTTAAGCTATAGTTCAAGCTTTGTACTCGTCCCATTGACGGCATTGTTTTCAGATTGTCAGTGTCACCCATGAAAATGTGAATTATTTTACCCAAATAGCTATATTTGTAACGTATCTCATCCGTGTCTTGGGCTCTATATTTTCCTGTCTCAGCCATGTCTTGGTCTCTATACTCTCTTGTCTCTGTCGTGTCTTGGTCTCTATGCTTTCTTGGCTCAGCTATGTCATGATTTAAACACTCTCCAATCTCAGCCATGTTTTGGTGTCTATACTGTCTGGTCTCAGCCGTGTTAAGGTCTCTATTCTCTCTGCTCTCAGTGGTGTCTTGGTCTCTATGTTTTCCTGTCTCAGCCATGTCTTGTTCTCTATACTCTCTTGTCTTAATGGTGTCTTGGTCTCTATTCTCTCTGCTCTCATCCGTGTCTTGGTCTCTATGTTTTCCTGTTTCAGCCATGTCTTTGTCTCTATACTCCATGGTCTCATCCGTGTTCTGGTCTCTATGTTTTCCTGTCTCAGCAATGTCTGGGTCTATATATTCCATGGTCTCAGCCGTTGTCTTGTTCTCTAATACTCTACAGTTTCAGCCATGTCTTGGTCTCTATACTCTCTTGTCTCCGCCGTGTCTTGGTCTCTGCTTTCCTGGCTCAGCTATGTCAGGATTTCTAGACTATTCAATCTCAGCCATTTCTTAGTCTCTATACTCTCTGGTCTCAGCGGTGTCTTGGTCTCTATTCTCTTTGATCTCATCAGTGTCGTGGTCTCTATTTTTCCCATTTCAGACATGTTTTGGTGTCTATACTCTTTGGTCTCAGCCGTGTCTTGTTCTCTATACTCTACAGTTTCAGCCATGCCTTGGTCTCTATACTCTCTTGTCTTAGTGGTGTCTTGGTCTCTATTTTCTCTGCTCTCATCCGTGTCTTGGTCTCTATGTTTTCCTGTTTCAGCCATGTCTTGGTCTCTATACTCTCTGGTCTCAGCCATGTCTTGTTCTCTATACTCTACAGTTTCAGCCATGCCTTGGTCTCTATACTCTCTTGTCTCAGTGGTGTCTTGGTCTCTATTTTCTCTGCTCTCATCCGTGTTCTGGTCTCTATGTTTTCCTGTTTCAGCCATGTCTTGGTCTCTATACTCTCTGGTCTCAGCCATGTCTTGTTCTCTGTACTCTACAGTTTCAGCAATGTCTTGGTCTCTATACTCTCTTGTCTCAGTGGTGTCTTGGTCCCTATTTTCTCTGCTCTCATCCGTGTCTCATCCGGGTCTGGAATATCATTATTTAGTTGTTTTCGACTGAAGGCTTTGAGCTTTTATTGTTTGTTAACTTGCGCCTGAGGTATCCTTGGTGTCGGGGTGTGTTTCCGCAGCCGTGTCATGATCTAAGATCAGAGAAACACAGGAACAGTCCAAGAGCAAGAGGCTCAGTCACACTAACCTTTAAAAGAGTGATAAGAACCCTCTCTACACACACGTGTTTGATAAATGTGTCTGTCTCCGTGTGTTAATGTAACCTTTGCACACAGGTCCAGTCACACCAGTACTGGCCGTGGAGAGGATCCTGTGGAGGTGATAATCTCTCCTCCGTTTCCAGTAACACGCCTAATAAACCCGCTTCCCAGATTAAACCAGTTTATCGTTTAGAGGTAATTCTACGGGTTCCAGGAATGGAAATAGGCAAACGTTAAATAACTTTGTACGTTTATTATTGAAGCTCTTATTATGATGGGAATTTATGTGATGGAGCTTTGACATCACATTTGTTTTGTTTGTACAGCCGGCATTCAAATCCTCATTAAGCAACCCGCGGGAACGGGAAAATAAATGAGGGAATACTTGAAAATACTCATTTTATAAATACAAGTGTACGCATTTCATAAATGCAATCTCTGCAAGGTTTTTTTCACCACATGGATGGAACGCAATGTCGTTTCTGTGAAGTCTGGCAGTCTTCGTGTTTTTGCTTGTGTTTCTACGGAGATGATTAGCAGGCGTGTTGCGTTGAGTCCAAGCAACAATGACCTGCATCGTGTTGATATGGTTTCATGCTTTATTACATAAACACTTCATTTTATCTTAATGATCTTAATTAGTTTGCACTAAACACAGACAGGAGCAAATACTGCCCATTGTCCATTGGTAGTCTTCAACGTACTTCTACTCCTCATGGTCATGTGATCAAATCGAAGTCGGTTTAAACTTCACTCGCTGTATTTGGTGGGAAAAAAACTATGAGCATGATCCTAACACAATTTCGACCGTTATTCATGGGGTTGGACCACCATGCTTTGGGGGTGTAATGGATGGGTTGTGGGTGGGTTTTCTATGGTGGAACTTGAACCCTTATTTTTCTTATTAAAATGTCGCAAAAACATCTGAGCAGCAGAAGTTCATTCGTGCTGACGTCTCTATTTAAACAGGTCGTATCGTTGGGGAAATATGCAAATTGTTCATGAGCCATTCTACTGAATCGGTGCCATTTCTGTAAAAATAAACATAAAAATTGCGTCATAAATACATTTTATTACTAGCAAAGTGTACTGTTCTCTTTGCAAATTTAAGCTATTACATTTCAAACATTGATCAAATCCACATCAAACTGTGAAAAATAGCATTTATTGCTTGTCTGCAGCTTGTCTGAAGCTACACTTCCCCGTAAAATATAATGATCTTTTAAAAAGAACCTTTCTTTTGCTTTGATATGTAAATCCGTATATAGTTTCTTTTAAAAACCTTTATTTACACAAATACTTTCTTAAATAAAATAAAAACATTTTTGTCATGTCACAAAAATAAAAACATTCCCATCATGCCTCATTAGCATGCGTCAAGCGTGACGTGGTAGGCGGCCGCATAAGCAGCTGGACCAACACAACAGTGTGGAGGCAGCAGCAGTGAACACACGGTGTACACACGGTCAGCGATTGCACGTTGATAGCAGCGATTGTTGCTTAATCTGAACATTTTCCTGTGGTAAGAGAAGGAAGGACGATATTGTAGCCTAGTCTATTTCAACCTTAATGTTGGAAGCTAAAGCGAACGTCGTCTAAAATGCTAACATCGTGAAAAATCTTTTATTAGCTCTCTAATATCCTGTCGAATCTCTGAAGTACACATAATGTTAGTATCTATTCCAAATTACCGCGAGTGAAATTTAGTGTCATTAGTATTAGTTCCCAAAAAGTTCTCCCAAAGGGATTAATAAAGTAAATTCTATTCTATTCTACTCCATTTTCACCGCATGCAATGTACAAGACGCCCTCCAGGGGCTAAGCCCCCCCTATCTGTCAACCCTAGTGACTTCCCTGGTGAGACGGTACTCTTTGGTGATATAACACCGAGTCTTTGTACCTTTAAAGTGCTTCATACAGATATTGTTATCTGATCTTAGAAGGACTGGAGTCAGTTGGTAAAAACATGTTGTTACGAGGGCCCGGATGTTTAAAAACAGAGCATGCCACACGTGTTGCTGCGGGCACACCACACTCATTGGACCCTGGCAAATCCCTTGTTTACAGCACACTACACTCCAGGAGTGTTTTTAGCACACGGCGCAGAGAGTCCCCGGGTGTTTCCCAGAGTCTGTTTTCGCAGCTGAGGCTCCTGGAAAACAAGGTGCAGCAAGGTTTGGTCATGGAGTGAAGGAAAGAAGTATTCAACCCAAAAGATCCGATCAGTCCAGATCTAATGCAGTCCCCTAAATGTCATCAAGCCGTTTATTTTTCCATCTCAACATTACATGTTAAATGCATCACATTGGCCCACACTGCGGATGCATTAATAGAACATAAACTAGAGTTTATAAGTTGTTGGCAAACTTTATGTTGGTTTGAAAAAATCTTTTTGTGATTGCTAAGGGTAATCTGTTAGGTGGCTATGGTCACTGGCTTCATCTAACGTTCCACTTGTGAAAATTAGAGGCATAATCCAACCCCGTGTCTACAATTTTCCTGAGCTGAGATAAAGATCAGATGATATGGTTGCTAGGGTAAACATTCTAGTTGCTATGGGGGTCTAATGATTTAACATCCATGGTCTGTATTTGTTTTACAAACCCATGTCTCGGCTTTCCCTTGGATGAGATATCGATCTGCTGATATGGTTGCTAAGGAAAACAGTCTGGTTGCTATGGCGGGGTAATTGATTTCTTTTAATGCCCCCCTTGTCACTACGACTGATATTAACCAAACATCATGTTTCTACTATTTCCCAAATCCTGGATGAATCTGCTTATTTGGTTACTAGGGAAAATGATATGGTTGCTATGCGTGGTCTGTAAATGTAAAGTGGGCGTGTTTTATTTTACTGACCTCAAGGGTTTTGGTTGTTTGTTGCGTTTGCGCTGTGGTTCGTATGGTTTTGATGCGTAACACTGGAGCTAGCCACGGTGTTAGCCACCTGCGTTAAACCCTGTGAGCATTTGTGTGTCTTGCCGGTGAAACTGTGTGTTTGTGAAGTTCATGGAAACAATGTACACCCCCCCACACCCCGCCCTCCCCCTCAGAGCAGGAATAGAGCCGCACGACTCACTCTTTGTCTTTCCATCAGATGACAAACACACATTAGCTACGCAAACAAGCAGCATTAGCGCGGCTCTGATAACAGAACCTGACTTAACTACTGTGTCGTTACCACGGCGACCACAGCGTTTGAACTGTCTGTCTATCTGTCTAGCAGTGCTGACCTCCTCCGTTTCTGTTCCACCGCGTATCTTTCTTTCTCTCTCCTGTCTGTCTGTTTATGAAAACTGGATCTGTCTCACCCACTACCCGACTATCTGCTTAGGTCTGCCTATAGTTCTTTTTGGGGTCAGTGGTCTGTCTCTCTTTCACTTCAACTGTCTCTCCAGCTTCCTCTCTATCTCTCAACTTTTTCTATTCTTCTTGTCTTTCTCTCTCTCTCTCTCTCTCTCTATCTTCTCCCCTTCCTCCAGTTATGCTCATTCTCACTCCTCTACCTTCTCATCTCTCGCTTCCTGTCTCTCTCCCTCTTTCATCTTTGAGTCTAACTCTGTGTCATTACCACTTTACCTGTCTAGCTGCCATAGCATGTTTCTTTTCCCCTTTTGCTTGACCCGTCTCTCCATTATCTCATTCTATCTACTTAAGCTTGTTTCTAAACCCGTCTTCCTCGGCCTGTCCATCTGTCGGCCGATGTCCGTATCTCCCCTCATCCTTTCAGTTTCTCTGCCTGTCTCACGGATTTGTGTGTCATTCCAGGGATAATGGAGGAGGAATCTGACCTAGATACGCACACCGAGACTCTAAGGCCAGATTAGTGGAGATGACGCTATAGGCTCAGATTAGCACACTAGCGTTAGCCTAGAGCCAGCCCAAGCGTGATGGACTCTCAGAGCGAGAGTCGGTGCTAGTCGCTGCTGATTCACCAGCGGATGAATTATTATGTCTATTTTAAGATCTAATCTTGTAGCTAGAGGAAAATACGACTTTCGAACATAATTTTTACATTAATTCCTTTTATTCAACTCCTCCCTAAACATTACCAATCAAACTGGACTAGAAGAGGTTATTACTGACACCTTTAAAAACAGATTTTTAAAGCCTTAGTTCTACTGTCCACGGTTTACCGTATCAGCACCAAGTGGGCTTGGCTTGGATATGAACCTCAAAATGCGTCACTCTGCCTCATCGTTCTAGTTCCGCCTCATCCCAAACCATCTTGTGTTATGCTTTGTTTAAAACGGCATATTGCTGGAGAATGAAAGGTAGCCATGCTGGTTCGAATCCCTAAACCTCCCCCTCTCTCTACCCATATCTCTTCCTGTCCTATTGGTTCCAGATAAAGACAAAAATAATCTAACTACACAATCAAGCCTCGTCCTTCATGCTTAACAGTGAGATCATCAATTCAATTAAGACATGGAAATAAAGACCATCAGCTCTGGCCTAATGTTTGTTCCTTGCATTTCTTTTTCCTCCGTTTTTAGCAGCTATTTGGCCTGTTTCATGCAGTCTAGCCTGAAGAGTTGATGTGGAGATTGCTGCTAGAACTCTGTGCCTGTGGTTTAATATCATAGGCCATAACTATGAAGTCTAACAGTTGTGAAATAGAGCTGCACAAAAAAGGTGAAAATTTTGACACGTGTTGGAAAACCTTTAACAAAGCAAAGGGTTCTACTTCAGAAGCTGTTCTCACTAACAATTGTAAGCTAATTCGACTTCAAAAGGGTCTAAATTAAGGAATTTTGCAGTAGTGGTCGATCATTATAATCATCAAACCTTGTAATGTAACGTAAATCATTAATCTTACAATAAAATGTCATTTGAATTGATGGCATTCATTGTTCGCTTTGCATGTTGAAGCAGGCGATGCTTTTGGGCGACCCATGAAACGTGGTTTCTTGGAATTCCCAAAACTCTACAAAAGTGCTGTTCTCACTGGATTGCTATTGTTTTGAAATCCAATAGTAAGGATTACAGAAGGCCATGTGGTAAAAAGTAATTCTGTATTTCCCAGACTGAGGTTCAAAAATAATCTATTTATCCAGCTCGAAGTGCCATCTCTGAGATATTTTTATAGAAGAGGCTGCGGTTGAGTGTTTTAATGTATTTCTTAAGGTCAATAACTAATTGAAATGGATCGAAACACGTACACCGACTGACACTCACACGGAGCACATTAAAGATTATTTTCTACAGCACATAGATCAGTTTATACAATGCTGTGTGAGGTTCACAAGGACATCTAGAGAGGTCGGTTATGCAGCATTAGAGATCCATTCATCTTTGCTCTCAGCTGCTGATGAGAGAAACCTCATAAACGAGAAACAGAAAAAACCCAGTGAAGCTAAAGGACTGGAAGTGCGCGAGTGCATGCAGATCCGTGTCGGTAATGAGCCTGTGTGCTGGCAATCAGAGTGTGCTAGGAGTATTCCCCCGCTTGGCGAGCTAAAGGGGTAATCAAAATTTAATTACGTGGAAAATGAAGGCCAAAACACCACGATCTGAGAGGAGAAGAACAACTCCTGATTGGTGGATCACGAGGAGAGGGAAATTAATTTGCCGATAGTTTGTGTTCCGTGGTGGCCTAACGCAAGACAGCAGGAAATACTGGATAATTATTCAAAGTAAATAAATGATGCAGCTGGACGTTTTGTAGTTCGTCAACCCCAGTCTCAACTCTAACAACAATTCATTTTAAAACGATTCGAAAATACGCAATGTGGTCAAAAAAGAACAGTGAAAATAACAATAAAAAAGTACAAAACACAATGTTTACTGTGGAGGTTCGTAACTTTGAATGCAGCAAACTAAATGTTTTAGTGAGGGTAGCATCACTTCTTGGATTAAAACAATAATAAAGACTATTAGACTCTAAAATTAGACAAATAAAGTAAGAAAAATGTGGATATAATTATATTTATTTATACAAATGATTGACTTTAACCTTCCCCACAGTTCAAATAAGAGAATGCAACACATCTGAAAATACCGTTTCACAGTTCGAACAAATAAACGATGCGTCGGGAAACGTTTGACGAAAAAAAGTGTTTATTTCCATAAATACACAAACCTTTTGTTAAATGAATTTACAATGTAAATACAAAAGAAGTAAAGAGACTGTATATTGTATAAATTAATTCCACACAGACAGTTATTTCCTTTAATTTTGATGAATATCTGGCAACTAACGAAAACCCCAAATTCAGTAGGTCAGAAAATGATTGTGGAAAGGTTCTTGATGGATTATCTCGGCAAAGATGATATGAGGCTCCTGATCAAACGCTCATGTACATCTCCAGCACGGCTTTGAACGTGTTCCTGCAGACTCTGTAGGATTTACTGTTTACATTAGTGTTCAACTCTAGTTTCCATCTCTGGTGAGTTTCCGGTAACTCTGCAGATCGTTCAAAGACGAAGAAGAAAAAAAACACTGGGGAGTTCTCACTCGAAGCCTCTCGAGAGTTTTTAAGCTGTTGCCTCCATCGCTGGAGTCCACATTATTAAATCCTGGGTGCCACAAATCAATTTCCTAACCGAATCACACTCTGTACTGCCGGACGGTTGTCGTCATGGTTACAGCTTCCCAACGACTTCCACCTCTTCCACTCTGTTTGGCTTGGACACAGCTGGTCTTGTTTTCATCCACAGAGCAATCAAATGCCTTTCCCGTCTCCTCCGAAGAGTTCTGGGAAGACAGATGACCAAAAGCTCGTCTGCAGAGTTAGCGGACAAGCATAGCTCAGGGAGACAGACGTCACGTTCTCCGAGGCTGAAATACGACAGATATTTCACACGATGCGCTTCCGATCATTTGAAACTCAGTCGCTCGCCAACTTTTACTAGATGCATGGTGTCTTTAATGAAAGATGTGTTTTTTGATTTTTTTTATCTTGGTTTTTATGATGATTTTAGGCAAAACAAATGTTATGAGCATAAACAGAAGTGGACGGTTGGACTGGTGGTGGCACTAGAGAGCATGAGTTAGCAGGTCCAAAATGACTAAGGTGACCTATTTGCATCAGCGTGCTAACTTTAAAAACTTTCCTGCAAGTTATTCATACGGCTCAACGGCAGAACAAGAATAACGTGTTTCCCCAAATTTGGACCATTTTTAGACAAAAAGAGTAAAAAGCCGAACGAACGGTCAAGGACGAGTCAAAAAGTATATCTTTCAATTAATTTTAAATGGTAGTTATTTGAATTTTGTTTGTAGACCATGCTGTTCCATCGTTAGAATTTTCTAAATTTCACTGTCTTTTGACCACAAGGTTGCGCTGCCACAAAATAGTTATTTTCAGAACAGATGTGCACATCAAGTTTTGTAAAGCTATATTGATGCTTATGGGAAAAAAAACAAACATTTTTGACAAAAAAACAAAAGGTCAGTTTAATGATTTACGGGAAAACTGAGATGGAGGTAGAAGCAAAAAATAAATATTTCCTGGTGACTCGGGGCGACTGGGCTGAAACTTGGCAGCAAACCTCATATTCTGGTTGTTAAAACATCCACCCAGTTTGGTCTCTATGTACTAAAGCCTTTGAGAGATATTGCCTTACAACCATTTTAGCGAGCTTTGACTCCCCTGAACCCATGAATAGAAGTATTTTGTAAAATAGTTTAATTTGGATTAACTTGGATTCGAGGAGTCCTGTAAAAGAAGCTTCCTAATTAACGAGGAACCTTTGTTATGGCTCCTACTTCAGATGAGTGGATCAACCTCAGTTTCTGTCTTTGCAGCTTTTGCACCAATAGCAATGTAGAGTGCATGTTTAGTTTGCATCTGATCCTAAAAGCACCCTCAGGGTTCCAACAAGGCTCCAAAAACTCAGCATAGCATCCCTCGAGCTGTGCTTGCATCACCTCAAATCACCAAGATTCTGAAAAAGAGGAATAGCAACGCAACCGGACACCCAGCTCGAATCAGTGTTATCTATGTTTTTATCATAATCACATCCATCAGATCTGTGTTAAAGGTCAGCTTTGACCCACAGTAAGATGCATGATGTTCAAAGAGCAGGTCGCAGGGTTCTCCAGCGCTCAGATAACAGACTATCAAAGGTGAAGAGCGGAAAAAACATTTGAAAAGTTTCAATCTCATGAGTCAACAGATTCGTTTTGGACTCTAGAGGCTATTTTTGGAGGACTCTGGAGAAACGTGATATTGATTTATTACCAAGTAACCTTTCTGTGTGGTGGCTTTTCTGAGTGTGTTTATCTACATTTGTAACATGGTTCTTGTTTCAGAAACGGAGCGTAAACCAGGGCTTCCCTTTATATTTGAAAACAGGATCCAGAATCATGAAAATGGTTTTTGTACATTAGAAAGGGTGAGAACACTTACAAAATTAAAATCGAGTTCACTTACTGCAAACAACAAACAATTTGACCGTTTTTGTACTTTTTTGTTCAGATCATTTGGAATGGTTTCTTTGGAATTATGTGACGTTTGAGTTTGCGAAAACGATATGTATGTACTTAGCAGCCAGGTTTTCAACACAAAAGAAAATAAAGTCTTTGTAACAAATGGTTAACTTCACCTATCAATCACCTAAATACAAACATTTATGACGTAGAATAAAATATACCATTAAATGTTATGTATTTTCTATAGTTTAAAAGTATTGTTCATGTTTAGGTCAAGGAGCAGTGGGGTGGTCCCCTGGGGTAGAGGGGCAGCATTTACATGTGGTCGAATGGTACCTGCACTTGTTTGGCCAGGAGTCATATTTAAAATTGGAAAAACATCCCAATGTTTCCAAAAACAATGTTTGGAGAGTTCCTTTAAGCTTGTAGAGAAGCTGGAAATGTAATTGTCGTTAGGACTTTAGGTTTGTCGTTAGGTTTTGACGCACACAAACACTTACAATATCGATTAATACGCATTTAGTACCGTCACTGTACCTTGCTCATAATCCACCTAATGACTCTGAGGTGTCTTTGTTCTCGGTGCTTTCAATAACCCGTTACGAAGATGCGTTTTACACGGCTCAATAATGATCAAGTTATTTTAAAATCAATACAGAAAGCGAGTCGTTTTTGTCTCGTAAAAATGCCATTTTTACCATTATAATGTAATCTATAAAGATGCCATGCAGAGAACTATGAAGGGGTTGAAAGTTAAAAAGAGGCACAAATTTAAAACACCACAAACTTTTACGAAACATGTAAATATTAAAATCTGTTAACGAATAGAAAACTAAATATCTAAACTGTCTGTTGTGGTAAATGCGGACTGAATGCCTGAAGGAAAATGGCAAGTTCCGCCTACAGGTGTCACTCAAACAGATTGACAGCCAATCACACGTTAGCAACAAGTGGCAGCAACCAATCCATGGAAAGAAAGAGGTTCAACTTTTGTGGCATTGTATTTGTTTAAAAATTATACTATGGCCCACAAAGACAGACTTTCACAAGCTGTAACAATCTTTTTTAAAGTCACGTTTACAAATTGGCACTTTGGACAACAAGGGGCGGGTGTTTAAGTACACCTTTCTTACTTGTATCTGTTTAGGAAGACCTCCTGATCAAGTTGCGGATTTGTCTGGAGGAAAACTGTGTTTTAGTTTGTTCTAGAAGGTAAGTGACTACTCTGAACGTGTGTGGATCAAATTGCTTAGAAGATGCTTTAAAGCCACAGCAGATAAATGTGGTGCATCTCTGGAAACAATAGCTCACCTCGTGCACACCAGGGAACAGCTCCTTTGTGCTCGCGAGTCTTTATGGGTCATTAAGTGGAGTTCAAGCATTGAGTCAGCGGGACAATGCTAGTCTGATCCGTCAGCAGCAGCCGCGAGCCAAACACATGCACTGACTGTAAACCCGCCCTGTGCATGGTCGCCCTCAAACAGCCCTGTACAGTTTGAACCCCGGGAGAAGAAACGAAACACTCGGAGAGTAGCCACGTTTATAAAAGATTTAATGTCAACACCATCTTTGCGATCGACAAAAATACTAGACACATCAGTGACGTAATCTCCAGGAATCCTTCAACATCCCGAAGAACCTTCACGCGATTCCTTCATCGATTGAGACGTCAACAATTCATACATGAACATTTTCATCTACAACAGGGTCAGTGAAAGGTGTTTTGCATATCTATTTGAATATTTAAATAAATGTAGCCCGTTTCCAGGCTGTGCAAACAAATCAAGGGATGTTAGCGAGGGAGCTTGAAAACCAGCATCGAGCGTCCTTTTCTTCTCGATCCAGGGAATTAATTATGCATGGAAGCCACCACAGAATTTGGCTCCGTTCCCTGCTGCACCCTTTTAGCGGTTCAGCATCACTGGAGGTCAGCGTGATTTAATTCCCACAGCCACCGATGCCGATTTCTTGCTTGTACCTGTTTGTTAAAGTGTTCGCTTTCCTGGTGAGCTTCGCCAGTACCGTGTGCAGTCCGCTGAGATGGTAGTGGAACAGCGTCTCCAAGTCTTCATCGTTCTGCTCGATGCGAGACATTTCCAAAGTCGTGGTCACACCATGCTTTTCCTTGCGTCTCTCGTCGGCTTGAAGGACGCCCCATTCGATGTCATTCCTAATTGATTTGAGGAGCACATAAGAACCGTACATGTCTTTGTCGTGGCAGGTGCGGACCTCTTTCTCCTCTTCCTGATCCAGCGGGACGTCCCTCAGCAGACTGGGCACCATGACCGTCTGGTCCATGTTGTTCACGGCACCAATAAACCGGTTCATGGCGTTGAAGAGGGAGTTCTTTTGGTTGTACGATTCGCAGATTTGCATCATCTTGCCTGACCTGGAGGTACCAAACACTGAGCAAAGCTTTGGTCGTAAGCGGCTTAGATGTTTCTCCTGGGCTGAACTTAACACCAAGTTTGTTTGAGATTATTCCAGTCCGGAGAGCCCTGGTGCACCTCGTGCTTTTCACTAGAGTTAGCTTGGGTCGATTTAAAGCCAAGGGTGTGGCTTCAGCATGTCAATCAAACACGTAACCCGGATGATGGCTCCTGGAGTAACACAGAACAACGCACAGGCTATTATTCATTATTCATTTTAAAATGTTCAAAAATATGCTTGAGGTGGAGAATCTAATAAATAGTAATCGTACTAAACATCCATACAACAATAGCATTATAATAAAAAAATATATAAATAAAATAAACTCAATAAAAACGCATCTGCACATGCATCCGTCGCTTCCTACCACTCCTTGATTTCCTCGCAGAAAAACCGGCCGGCAAACCGTCTATCGGGCGAATCTAACGAACACGAGCCACTAAACACTCACCTTTATTGATGTTTATCCTCCATTAATTCCGAGAACAAGCCGCGAAGTCCTAGAAACCGGCGATAAACTCGCGGAATGACATTCGACTCGAGTAGCAACCGACGGAGGCTGAGGCCACGTGTTCTCCCCGCTGCTCGTTAATATTCATGAGTCTAAGCATCGGCTCAGCCGCTCTTAACCAATCAGAACCCAGTCGCTGAGGTCATCTCGGAGGACGGCGCCTTTCAGGAGCCAATCAGAGATAGAGAGAGAGAGAGAGAGAGAGAGAGAGAGAGAGAGAGAGAGAGAGAGAGACGACTGCCGGCCAAAGGCTGCGGCTCACAGCACGGCGTCAAGGATCAGCAAGGAATCCTTTAATAATGTGGTCTCTTGCTCTTTATTTGTGGTGGCTTATTATTGTTATTTTATTACTATATCTTATTATTAGTGTATTTATATGAATCTTCCGCTTGAGGTTAAGTTTGATTTTCTCATAATATTGTTTTGTGTATCATTGATGTCAGACAAGCATTATTATTTTTAAATTATCATTTTAGTATTATTATTTCTGTAAAGTTAATTCCTGTTCAATACTGATTGAAAACAGAGGGATCCCGTTTGCTCCTACAGAACTACATGATCATGATCTAGTGTATGGTTCATATGTTTGTATTATAATTTACAATTACGAAGTGTACTACAACTGTTGAACAATATAAAACTAATTTATCAACTTTAAATATTGTTTAAGAATTAAATGGCCTACCTTGCCCAGTTTACATACAATGATGGTTAATGTAGAGCTGCCGGCCTCGGTTCGTTTTTAAGTGATATCGTGACGCCACCCCGCGGGCTGAAAGAGAATAGCTTTTACATTTAAATTAACCGCCATTTTTTCCGTTACTTAGTAACGTCTTTTTGTACATTTATTATTAAACAATAACACGATTGTATTCTTTGTCCAGTCATTTGTTAAATGTACTATTAACATAAGCATTAATGAAATTAAATACCCAAACATTAAAATAAATAACATCATCTTAAAATGGCTACAAAGTAAAAAAAAAAAAACAGTTCACACACAGTCACCACAGAGATCCATTTTATTCATAGAGATCACATATGTTTACAATATCAACGTATATGTTGTTTGCATGCGAGCTGGTGATGCACTTTATAAAGTATTTTTATTTTACAAATAATATTTCATTTTTCTGTCTGTCTAGAGATGTGACATCCATCACTACCGTTGTCTAATGTTTCAACAACACGATGAGCGGCTGCCAAAATGAAGATTTCACATAAATCAATGTTTTATTCAAATTAAAACAGGCAACAATTAAACATACAAAACAAGAAATTAAATAAAACATGAAATTCACAAATAAACATACATATGAAATCTGTTAACATGAATTTACAGGCGGAAAAATAGAAATTATATAAAGAAAGCCAAACACTGCAGTGATTTCTACCACAAATATTCTTAGAACAGAGGCTATTGTGATATTTTGAAATAGTGAGATTTCTAGACATTTGTGGGGCTAAAATTATCAAAATATTTTTTTTATTTCTCCACACTGAAAGGGGTGTTAACATCTTGAACTAGACAAAAATATTGCATTATTACTGAATACGCATTTCTTATAGTGCATAAAGCACTTTATCAAATAGTAAAATAATTCGTAATATAATCAAACTTTAATTTACAGATGCTTGAATTTGTTTTTTCTTACATATGAGAAATATTTAAACCAAGTGATTTTTAAAAATGACCATATATCCCGTAACAAACCTTAATTCTCTGGATTATTTGCACGTTGTGCATTTAGTCAAATTTTAAAGGAGTTATGGAAACATATTGAAAAAAAGAAAAAGTACAAACTGCCTAAATAAAGTGTCACATGGCGGGTCGAGTGAAACAAAATCTCCATGATCGCCCCCTTGTGGTCAGCAGCAGAATTGTTTTACTTACCCCAAAATAGGAACCGAGCAAAACTTTACAAAAAAAAATAAATAAAAAAATAAATTGCGTATTAACTATGCTTTTTGATAATTATAATAACAGTGTAAAAAGTATTTTTTTATCACTTAAAATTAGATTTTCTTTATGGTTAATGTATCGCCAGAAAAACTAGAAGGGACCATAACGGTTATGATTGACAGCTACACTGAACGCAAGGGCAGGGCCAGAAATCAAAGCATCGACACTCCACTCAGCTCTAGGGGAGTAGCAGTACAACCCATTTTTCCAAAAACGTGTGCATTCTTTTAAACAACAAAAATAATAAAATAAATGTATTTTTTTCCGTTCTCGTGGTAGTTTTTAAAACTGCAAGAAACCAATTTCTAACGTTCATCAGGCTCAAAGCAAGTTTTTTTCAGTGAGAACAATACTTTAATGTGGACAAAACAAGCTTGTATTTGGCTTTCACAATAAGGTAATGTGACGTTTATGAAAAATGATGCACTTAAATCCGGGACAAAATACAGAAAAATATATGTTAAGTCAAAAACGATATCAATTTTCTAGATTAAGAGTTTACAACAGTGACACGAATAAAAACAGTTTTGCTCTTTTGTATATTTTAATAGTGTTTCCTCTGAAAAAGCAAGAAAATCACAAATCTGCTCTAAGTTCACTTCAAGTTTGATGCAACACCAGGTTCTAACCAGATGTAAGAAGCTTCGAATGCAAACGAGTGAAAATACTGTGCAAAGCCACAACAGCCAATCAGAACATTCTATGTGTTATATACAGTGATCCGAACCAATGAGAGCTCATTGTGGGCGGTGACTAAGTGCAAACTGACCAATAGAATCTCAGATCACAAACTTGAGGGAAAACACCTTTATCTCGCGAGTCACATTTACGCCTCAAGAAAGAGTTATTGAGAAGTGGCAGCTAATCGAAACATGTTTGCTAACACAGCTAGCGCTCTGCGACTGGTTAGGACGTGGTGTTACAGAAAGGCTTCAGCTTCATGCAACGTTTCACAGGAGTGCGTCTTAAAACCATTTCCTTTTCCTGTCGCATCGAAAGGAGAGGCTTTGGTCATGGCACAACTGCATGGTGAAGGAATGATGGAAAAGTGAAGGATTAAAGTTTTAAAAAGATGAAAGAATGGAGTGTGCTAGCAAATTTGGGTTGCTTTCCCCTTCATACGTATGTGCCCTGTGGAAACAGAAAAGAACAGAATTAAAAATACAGAGTGTTACTTTTGCCATAAGACTAGGCGCAGATTGTGATCCAGTGACTAGCACGCCAGACGCTACGTCATTACGACATAAATCTCATTGATTTCAACAACGAGCTAGAAGGGGGTGTTATAATTTTTTCATATTTAATAGCGTTATTAACGTGGTTCGGGAGGAGCTTGTCGTGTAATATAATATATATATATATATATATATATATATATATATATAATCATTCAGCCCAAAATACAATGTGGATTTTAATAACAATAATATAGCGTTGTAATATTACGTACGTGCTATTATTCTGCCACCTGAACGGACACTCAGAGGTGTCCCTGATGGCACGGCAGACCCGTTGTGCACATTTGTAATAAAGTTTAAACAACAAATATGCAATTTTTCTTCATAATTTGTTCCCTCAAGCCAGATTAAAGATTACAGTTACTGTAGAAAAGCAAGATGTCAAACTGCTACTCGCAGCCATTTTTTGTGTAGCTTTAAAATGGCAAAGGTATGGAGTTAAATTCGAACCAAAATAATTTGACAATTTTCAAATTCGCGCTTTACAATTTTCAGAGCATTATTAATTCACTCCAAGCTATCTTGTTAGCCCTCAGCCACCCCGGGACAGTCTGACAGAAAGAGGCTGCCATTTCACGGCTTCGGCCTCCTGCCCATTACCAAACACACCACCACCAGTCACATCCATTCAGGGCAATGCGGGGGAAGTGTCTTGGCCAAGGCAACAACGACGGAATGGACCTGGCCGGGATTGAACCCCCAACTCTTACGCCACTTTGCAAATCTTGATACGCATTTGCAGATGGATACAAATTTCTCTGATGCAGATGTAACTCCACAGAAACAGGAGAGTGGGAATGTTTAAAGAGCAGCATTCTATGAAAGTTTAGAGAGCTGCGCATTACGCTAAAGATAAAATCGATTTGTAAACTACAGATTAGCGATAATCAATAAAATCGGTTTATAATCTACCGTTAGCTCCATGCTACAATTGCTAGCAGCTCATCGACGGCTAAGAGTGTATCTACCTTTGTTCCCGTTGCTACACCATCTCGTACTGGTTGGCAGTGATGAATCGTGACAGACAGCAGGCAAGCAGCATCCCGATCAGCTGGAACACAAACACGTTACCATGGTAAACCGTACGGCGTTCTCCGCTTTCTTGTAATTGCTAATTAAACCGCTCCAGCCGTTCACTCACTCTAAATTAAAGTTCAATTTCTGTTTCCATTGAACTCAGTCCAAAGTGTTCCGCTCAGATGCGGTGGAAAATTAGCCGTAAAACCAAGACTGATTCTCTATGGAAGGTCATTGATTCGGCCGCCTCTGTGCAGAGATAATGCTAATGGTTCAGGAGAGAGCTCCGGGGGCTTCTGCACCACTCATTAGAGCAAATGGAGAGAAATCTGCATGAAGTCCCAGGGCGCAAGACTGAAGGACATGAGGATTGATGTGGTCTGAAACAAAATCTTCCTCGTTTGTTTGCTTGGCGAGTGATACTCCCAGGAATGAGTTTATCTGGAAGTTATCGAACTTTCACTGAAGCTACAAGCGTCCACCTACCTGAGAGAATGCGATGCCAAACGTGACTCCGGCGATGATGCCCATGTTTGTCTCAATGAAGCTCGTCACCAGCTCGTAACAGCCCTGGAAACCACAGAAGTCTTGAAAACCGAGAGTGAACCTGCGTTTTTCTGAGTGAGGATGAGCGTGCCCTACCTGCTGATGGACTTTGGTGGCAGCGATGGTGGCGTTTTTCATGTCTGACGAGTGGCAGTCGGAGATGTTGGCACAGCAGCTTGGAGGAATCCCATTCAACGGGAAATAGACGCTGGAGAACCAGCTGGTGTAGTTCAGAACACCACAGCAGCGCAGCTAAAGAGTGAAATATCACAGTTACCCACGGGGAAATACAAAATACCCAATACACCACAAACCACCCAAACCAGATTCACTACCAAACCATCACAAATCACTTAAACCTGACCGAAATACTCAACCATCAAACCATTACCTCAACCATAAATTATGAATCTCGAATCTCCTGAAGGCTTCTCAACAGGGTGCTCTTCGTCAAGGAATTACAATAACTCCCTGCCTGAAGATGGCGTTTGTGCTACAACAGATGCGCACCGCACCACACAGGAAAGAAGAACAGCAAGAAGAAGACGACGACTGAGGAGAATTAAAAGAACACGTAGAAAGAATACGGGATGTCGAATGGTTTGTGGTTTAACACTGATTCGCGTCGATGTGTAGAGTCCTATAATCAGTGGCTCAATAAACAAAAGAATAATTTGCAAACTTTTCACAAGGTCCGTTTTTGTTGAGCACTTATTTAACTCCACAACATGAAACAAAACCGAACTTCAATCACAAAATAGCTGCAACGAAACTTGATTTTGAAGGACTGTGCCAAGTCTTCAAGGCATGGAATAAACAAGTTGGCGACACACTTCAGCATCGATCTTTCTCCGTTCTTCAAGAAGAACCTCTTTTAGAGCCTGACGCTGGTTAGACTTGTCGCTTCAGGATTCCCTGCAGGAGTTCGATCCGGTTCAGATCATCTTCACCCTGATCTTCTTCAGAAACGCAGCAGGAGCTTTAGACACGTGTTTTGGATCATCGTCGTGTTGGAGCATCTTCTCCTTCAGTTTCAAGCAGAACATTGACTTCATGATGAAATGCAGCTCCCCAACAGCCCCACATAAGAACTCTGCCACCACCATGTTTCACTGTAGGCACCTAAAATTAGTTCCTAAAACAGTAATCTTTGTCTCATCTCTCCTTTGTATTTTGACTGCTTGTATTTGATCTTGTAGCTGAAATGATTTCCTTCCTCAGATTTTGTGGCATTTTTCTTCCATGGGGAGCCATTGCTGACAGCATGAAATGGGAGGGGCTTTCTTTGTTAAGTAACATACTTTCATAGTCCCCTGTCTGATGGAAGCCTCTCACAAGAATCACCAAATTCACCTGTGGTTGACAATCGTTTATGGGCTTGAATTCATTTTTCCGGTGTGTGTGTGTGTGTGTGTGTGTGTGTGTGTGCGTGTGTGTGATACCACTTTGTGTGGTATTGTAGCGTCATAGACAATGTTGATTCTGAAGGAAGCTAAATGTTAATTTAGAAGGTCGTACTTTTTTTGCAAACCACAGCAGTTCATTTGTTCTTCCTTGATTTCTAAAGCAAACGACTTCTTTGGGAGAAAAAGCAGCGGATGACATCATACATACGTTCCTCTGGACGTTGTCCACGGCGATGCTCCGCTCATCCTGAGCGTTGTAGTTCTGAACAGCCTCGTTGTAAGTTCTCAGAAAGGTGCCTTTAATCTGAGAAGAGGAACATACACTTATCCCGAATCAGGACCAGCTCTCCTAAAGCGAGGCAGATGGAGACCCCGCAGGTGCATTATGGGTAGCTTATTCTCACCTCATGACGGAAAACAAAGCCTGAGATGCCAGCAACCAGCTCTGCCAGGAAAACCAAAGACAGGAACATGGCATACTAGAAGAGGAGAGAGGGTAGGAGATGCACGATGAGGAACCAAAAGTACATGCGTCTATGCTGAAGAGTAGCGGAAAACGTTGATTTATGCTAAAGTAAAGTCGTTTTCGTTAAGTGCTCCACAAATCTACAACTTTATGTCGAATAAGGAGTTATTGTAACTGGTTAAACGACCCAGTGAACCATCATGTCCTCGCACCAGTTTCAGCATCCATGGGCTCCCGCGGCAGGTGGCGAAGCATCCGAAGAGTCCGAACACGATGATGGTGGTGCCGGTGCCGATGAGAACATACGGGGCATTGGTGGAGTTCTCTGCGATCAGAGAGATGTACGGACCCAGGATGAACTTCCCCCATAATCCCACCGCCAACAGAATCGCCCCAGTGATCTGGAAAGAGAAGGAACGTGAAATATTATATGATTATGGGAGGCCAAAAGGGACAAAAGCACCCTTTATTACACGAAAGTTTACGATAAACAAACATTTAATTTATGAACAAACACTACTTGACAATCATAAAAGCAGTACACTTCAGACTACTTTTACAGTCACTCCTGTCACAAGAGAGTTCACACTGCTTGCAGAAAGAATGGGAAGGATGTGGAAGGCAAAAAGGGTCAAAAGAAACCATTTTTTTTTGTTAAAATATAAAGTGTAAATTAGAAATTTCAACAAGATGTCATTAAAATTTAGGACACCTTGAAAAGACCCCATAACTGTCAAACAACTATAGCATAGCTTTGGTTTCCGTGCTCTACACGTAAACAAGTTTCATAAAAACGAACGGAAAACAAAACGGACATGCAAGTGAGCAGGTCATCTGTATAATTTCATTGCAGGAAGAACCATCCATTTAACTCTTTTTGAGGTTCTGCATTCAGTTTTCCTCGGAGAAAAAAGAAAAACAATCATCAAAACCGAGCGGCGCATTCAGCATTTCACCAGCAGAGGGCAATGCTGCGTATTATTCGCCTCTAGAAGATTAGAACACAGGACGGCAAGTGTTTCAACTTCAGTTTAATGTACAAATTATTTCTTGTCATATGCAAAGTTATGATAAATCGATTATAAAACGATGGCTTGATATCTGAGACGGTAAAATAAAAAGATCCTGAAGTCTGTGGCAGCGGTGTGTTGTTATTCAGAGCATGTTCAGCTTGGCACTGAGGACACACCGTCCCGTCTCACATATAAACTGCTGAGAACAGAGGAACAAGTGTCTCTCTTCATGGTCCAACTTTCAGACACTAAAACAGGAAGTGGGAAAACTTTGGGCTCTCCGTAGCGAAAGGAACGCTTTGTATCTTTCTTTAAAACTCGGTTGTTCTCTGGTAGAATCGCAAATAATAAAATAGAAACATCATTGGCATTACCGTAATCCAAGCAATTACCATAAGTCCCATCATTACCAGCTCTCACTGTGTGTGTGTGTGTGTGTGTGTGTATATATATATATATAAAACCTTGAAAACTCTACTTTATTCTTTTTATTTTATCCTTCATCGGTTGAGCATTAATTACTTTTGGAAGTTATTTTTTATTATAAAAAGTAACAAATTAAAATAAAATCAATAGACGCTGCTCAAAAACCACAGAAGAGTCTTCTTCTGACCTGAGAATAATATACGATTTTATTTCCACACTAATACACTCACCGGCCGGTTTATTAGGTACAGCCGTTCGTTTAATGCAAATTTCAGCCAATCACACAGCAGCAACTCAATGCATTTTGATATGGTGATATCAAATATGGCATCAAACCAGGAACAAATGGGATTTAAGTGACTGACCGGCTGGTCCGAGTATTTCAGAAACTGCTGAACTACCTGGATTTTCACGCACAGCCATCTCTAGAGTTAACAGAGAATGGTCAGAAAACATCCAATGAGTGAGTTTTGTTTCTCTCTATATCGTGTTGCTTCAGTGAGTTCAAGGATTTAACAACAGATAAATATCAAATAAAACAACAACACAAACGTTATTTACAGGCTGCAACTCAGAATTTTCAAATGTGAATATTCTTGCTGTACTGTGTCATAGAAAAATTATTTTGAATCAAATTTTTCTGACATAGAACAGGAAGTTGCATCACAATCAGGAATGTTCAGACTTTTTAAATGAGGTTTACTGACATTTATCCTGAGGGAGAGACATGCAGCAGGCTGTTTTCGCACAGGAATTTCCCTTCCACTCTCTCTGTGCTGTTTTTTAGCTGTTTATCATTTTCTTTGATACCCTTTTAAACCTTGCTGACAGTGTCTTCATAATAATTCAACATTATTTCAATAACAGCTGCTTCAGTTCATAATTTTTCTGTCATTTTTTAATTTTGACTTACATTTCTTTTATATATACACATTTATTTTCGTCAACAAACACAGACCTTCTGATTATTCATTAGAGGGGGATTTAATTGCAGTACTTGCAGGCGAACTCGTAGATGGAGAATGTTTTGAGGGGAAAGTCTTCCTGAATTAAATGTTTTATTGAGCAGAAGGATCTCAATTATTCCGTTTGCATCGTCTTCATCCTCCGCTATAGCAAAGGGCCTTTTATCAACACAACACTCTACAAAAACACAAAAGATTGTCTTTGTTGGTCGCTTCCTGTTGCAGCCCCCGTCATGGAGTAAGAGCCTCGCTGACATCAGAAGAGCCAGCTGCCATGGCGACGCCTCCATAGCAACATGTCACTTATGAACACTTGGGATTTGCATATTCATTTTGAAAGAAAAATAAACGATTCGTGGATTTGATTCTTTTCAAAAACAAAAGTCCCGGTACTTGCCTCAAATGCTTCAGAACAAACATCGTCTTCAACGTTTTGATTTAAAAACAACGAAGTAAGGAGGGAGTGAAATGTAAGATTAGTTTCATCAAGTGTGATTTTTGAAGATTCTTCTTAAAGCTCAGCAGATCTCCAGAAACAAAAGCGACCTTCAAACCTCACGATGTTAAAGTAAGTCAGAAGCACGGTGTGGAACGTCCGGTGCAGGGGAGAGAATGAAAGGTTGTGATTTGCTATAACAGATCTTTCAGTTGTGTTACACTGATGAATATAAAGAGATGAGCGCTTACTCTTCGCTTAATTTACATCAATCAAACACGTAGTAAAATAAAAACAAATATATTGAGAATTCTTTAAATGCTGGTGAAGCTTGTGAGCCGTTCAACCGTCATTCTGTCCCTGGAACTTTATATGTAGTACACATTATGCAAATGTAAGCTGGAACATTTAAAATATTGGTAAAATCTGCATAAAACACTCAAAAATTTCATTTATTGCTTGTGCGCAGTTGCTACAGTTCACCATAAAATATAATGATGGAGAGCCTTTCTTTCGCATCGACGAGCACATCCATAAACAATGTTTGCTTCAAATACACAAATATCTAAACTTTCTAAGAGAGAAATTAACATTTTAGTCATGTCCCCAGCTTTTAACTCATTCGTGTTTCTCCAACCCACTCCGCTCCTGAATTTCCATAAGTCCGTTTTTCAGCAGGTAGTTGCATCACTTGGATCTTTAGAACACCAAAGGTTTGTTTCTTAATTTACACATTTCATTATTTTGTGATTAAATATTGGAGTGTAATTTAAAAAATACTACTCTGTGAGTTCCTTTACATGAAAACTAACGTAAAAACAATTGTTTTTATAATGTGAAACCGTTTTTACATCATTACCATATTTGTGATTGCAATGGCAGCCATCTTTGTTAAACTACCATATGTGCCCTCTGAAGTGTGTTAGAAAATGAAATCTGTGAAAATGATTGAAGAACAGTGAATAAAGTAGATTTTTACGATTAAAATGTGTGTTTTTATCTCGCAGAAACCCTGGTAAAATACCAACTTCTTGATTTCAAACACAGAGCACAAGTTCAACCAGCAATGACACTTCCTTTTAAACAACATCCTTTATCCCGCCTGCTTTTTAAAGTGAAGTAAAACAGAGTTTGAACTTTATCCGGCTCCCAGATGTCTGCCTGATACTCTTCCACCATCAACAGACTCGAGTTCAGACACAAACGCACGTGATTACCCAGCATCCCCAAACAACAGCTGACGCCGCGCTCGCACTCATGCACGCCACACGCACTCGTCAGCGTTTCTCTCTGGTTTCACCGGAGGCCCAAAGCAACAAACACAAGCTCAGAATGACAGGAACCCGGCCGGATAAATATTTTACGTCAATGAAATAAAGAGTTTCTACAAAAATCCACTGAAAGCTCATTACCGCGATACGTTTAAATTCAGAAAAAATAAATACAACCATCTATGTAAGATTTTTACATGAAACTAGCATACACGGACTTTCACCACATAAAATATTTTGTCGTATTGAAAATTATTTCAAATTTCTCCTTTCCGTCAAAAGGGATGGGTATCGTTTTAACGGTATTAGTACTTTTATCGATACCACTTATCGGTACTTTATCGGTACTCTTATCGGTTCTTTTTTTGTGTTTTTAATAAAAAATAACTTAAACGAACAGAATTATCTACACTATTTTTTAGATGCTAAATCATTTTCTAAACTAAACCGATTCACCTTGCCGTTGAGGGCATTATCGTTTTGTGTTTAGTATTTTTATTTCGCCATCGTCACACAAAACTGCATGCGTTTTATAAGCCTGTATTTATAATATTATATATTGAGTGGACGCAGTGAATTAAAACAAAGCTGGTGAAGTAATTAATGCCAAGAAATGTTTTTTTTGCAATAATAAATGTGCTTTTTTTTTTCTCCAGTAGCGATAGCTAGTCTGGTCTTTTATAATTAGGCACCAGGGTTGATGTTCCGGGTCTCGGTTCCCACCCCTTACAGTCCTGCAATGTAACAGAACCCAGTGACATTAAACCCAGGCAGAACTCAAAAAACTTTCCTGTTTCTCTGTTTCTGGTGAAATTAAGAACAGGCGTTTCATTACCGTAACCAACGGTTATTATCACCCTTGATTTATGGTGATAAACATTTTTATTTTATTATTTTTATGAATGCAAATTCTAATAACATAAATACCACATATTCTCTTGTTTTGTTGTTTTATAATTAATTTAAGCTTCTCTGTGCTTACTCTGCAATGGAAAAATACATTGATAATTGTGTTTAATGAAAATAAATGTAATTAACAGCAGAAAAATGTATTTTCACTAATCACAGTTTTGAATGCACTGTCAGTGTTTTCAATTGGTTTAATTTAAGTTATTATTCACACTTCACAATTTCATGTTCCGCATTCTTGTACAAATCTCTCATGAGGGCGGGCGGGTGGGTGGTACAGCGTATCGCTCATTCTCATTGGTAGTTCACTGCACCAGAGGCGGGGTTTAGTTGTGCATGTTTAGATTCTGAACATTTCAAAACATTTTGATAACAAGGTAAATTTTATAAAATCAAAACTATATCACAGATATTATCCACATCAAACGATGAAGACTACCCCAGAGTGCGTCGAATATCCCGCCAAAGGAAGATGCTAACGATGCTCCTTTTCATTAGATGTGGAAAATTACTCGCCCAGGAGGTTCAGGTCAGAATTACAAACGTACATTTGCGCAAATTAAAACTTCGAAAGTGAAAATCACTGGCAGCGCCAGTGATTCAAAACTGTAGTTAAGTGTGGAAAAAATAACTTTTTTCGACCCAAGTTTCTCTGAAATCTATTAAACTTTTCTGAGCGTAGTCATTTTCGAGCGTAATCATTCAAAACTGTAGTTAAGTGTGGAAAAAATAACTTTTTTCGACCCAAGTTTCTCTGAAATCTATTAAACTTTTCTGAGCGTAGTCATTTTCGATGCATTTTTGTTTGTTTACAATAAATTTCCTTGTATTTAATTTGACACAAAAGTAATTTGTTACATAAAGCATTCATACACATTTTCTATGGTAATCATAATTTTTAATGGTATTAAAGCACACTTAGCTAGAGGCCAGCTCTTCGTAAGATGACGCGATATGTAGTGGAACTATTATTACGCAACTGAATTTGAAGTTTTCAGCCATTTAAAGAAAACAAAAACTAAAATAATAAAGGTATGTATGGTACGTGAATTCATTAATGAACACAACACGACATACAGCGCTTTCCCAGTGGCTGTGCATTGCCTTCCCTGAGAATGATGTTAGCTTGTCTCTCAATCTCACTCTAGTCCATTAGAGCTTCGTGAGTCATCAGAGTTAAGTGCTGTTTGTCTCTGTTATCCTCGGTTTTCCAAGAAACCAGATGAGTCTCCATGAAAACACAACGAATTATTCACAGAGTTAAATGATGGAGAAACAGGGTTAAAGCACAAGGATCCGTCCCAAGCTGGACTGACGATCCAAGGCCGTATCCTCAGTGGGCTGGATATAAATAAGGGCCATCACGGTTAAAGGCTCTTTCATGTTTAGGTTTTTCTCTGAAAGCTTTGATTTGGTGGACGTAGAATGCCACCAGTTGCATTAACAAGTCTTCGAGAAACCAGAAAACACTCCTTCCAAGCTCCCAGTGAAATGGCTAATCTCATTAATGATGGTAAAACATGGGTTAAATCATGAAATCCACAGCTGGACATTCTGCTGCTTCTTTTAAACAGCCCGTATCTTTATGACAGCTATATGGAGGGTTTGCACATGAAATCACGGTACCCAGAACTCAAGAAGTGAGTGGCAAAAAAACCTATTCATGCACTAGCAGCGATTTCCCACAAAAGTTGAAAATGGGAAAAAGCTTTTCCATATTAAACACAGCCTTTTACCCTTTGTTTTGCCACTCGGTCTCTTTGAAGGCGACGTGACACAGCGGGAAAGTGTCAATGCATACCCTTTAAATAAATATCCTCAAGGATTGAGTTCTCTGTAGATTAAGAAAAGAACAAATAAACATTTGTGTAGCTGATATAAACCTGCTCACCCTCTAACGCCACGAATATGGAATTAACCGCCTTTCTACTATGAACTAGATTTTAGAGCATGTGGAATGTTCTAATGAATTCTAATCTGAGTGGAAAATGAGCCGATGGAACAGAAATCACTCTCTTCTTTAACAAAGAACACAAATTCAATGAAAATGCACAATTCGAAAAATATGGTAACACTACTGGAGTAGAGTATTCCTCCAAAAATACAGAGATGCTCCTCAAAAATAGTTTTAACAGTTTTAACTTAAAAATAGAGATCCCCACTGTTGGATATCAATCCGCAGTAGGATTTCACCAGGCGCTCATGTGTATTTTGATTTTATTTTAAATTAGAGTACTGTTTCTAACTCTTACACAACACATAATTCAGGAAACAATCTTGGCTAAAACAATGTGTGACACTTTATAATTAATAAACAAACTAAGTATTTGCACAAAATGAGCCTTTACCATCAAATGACTGCAAACCTGATGCTACATGACTAGCACTTACAAGATCTTTCCTCTTGGCTGTAAAAGTGCCTTATCTTCATGTACGTACAAAGCCCACACAAGCATCTAGCACCTCGACTCAAGTTAGCAGCTAATATTAGCTTCAAACTCATTAGCGGGCCAGTGTTAGACCATTCATGAAGCCCCAGCAGTTTCAGAGAGGAATCCCAGTCACTTTGAAATTCCACAAGCAGCAACTAATTAGGAAAAGTCTAGGAATCCAAACAAGACATTCTTCTGAAGAGCAACACTGGGAATTTACCAAGTTCCTGGGGAATGAAATGTTATTTGCAAAGAATGCAAACATCTCTGTCTACTAGGTTTTCACTTATTGCAACTTCAAAGATCAGAAGGCAACATTAAAGAGAAAATATATTTAATGTGACGAATAATTAACTGTCTGCATAGAATTCAATGGAGTAGGATAAATGAGGCTCCTGTCTCGCGTTAGCGTTGTGTGAAAAGCGACACTAATCAGCCAGCACACTCCAAATTGTCCCTCTCTTTTATGAATATTCAGTAAAATGGAGATGAAAAACTGATTTTCCAAACACTGGCTCGCTCCTTTTCATGCACTCTTTGAGAATAGGTTCTAATAATGCGTTCTTGAAAAGCTGATTCATGCTCTTGTGTAGCTAGCTAGCTGTCGTTTCCTTTGTCTGATAACGTTAGCACAAATGAGGACCGGGGGTGGTCCAATCTCTGCATTAGACGTAGATCTGATTTACTCCAAAACAGCTGTTTTTCACGAAATCAAAAATATTTCAAATTCGGAAGCTTTTTGGTTTCGCTGTGGTCTATTAGCCTACAGGTTAGAAGAACTAGCTCCTGGTTGTAGCCATTGGTGTCGGGTTGGTTAGCCTAAGGGTTACTGCTTCAAGTTACATCAGTACTACAGCAAGCACCCGATTGGTTGACCTTGTGGTTATCTTTCAAAGTTCAAATGTCAGAAGAAATGTCAACCCTTTGTTCCTGGAGCATCGGCTTCCTCCGTACTCTACACTCAAGCTGTTTTAACGATCGCTCAGTGGGACTCAGCTCCCAAATTTCCACTTGGGAGTTTCTGTAGCCAACAATATTTGTGTTATCCTTAATTCCAATTCTGGGAGCTCATAACACTCCCATCCCCCAACATCCAACCAAACCTCCTTTTCAAAGTTGAAACGACGGCGGAATTCCCTATTCTGACTGCATACAGAGATTTGCAGTGAAGAGCCGTGGCAGAATAAGAGAGGAGTAGAGCCATTCAAAGAATCTGTTGTTCTGATTCAGGCTGAAATTGGCAAAACAAAAATAGTTTGATTTCAAGTCTGAAATTGGGCCTAAACCTCACAGAATATTTTCATCAACAGTGCCATTCAGGCTAGTTATCCATGCCCCCCTTGATTCCCAGGAGGGGGGTTAGTGAGAACAAGATTCTTGTCGCCTGACTGTAATGTCTTCAAGCTAAATTAAGACATTGGGATCACTACCATTCCGGATGGCTATCATTTGCACACATTGCAAAGTCAAACGGTGAGTCAGACCACAAATAGATGCAGCTAATAAAATGCTATTAGAGCCTCGACTTAACAGAGCAGTCGGTACACTCAGCTCCTTGTGAATCCATAAAATAATTGAAATGCAGGCCAATGGACTTCTGTTAGCCATTATCAGCTAAAATAATGTGTTATTTACATCTTTTGATGCAAAAGCACCAATCTAAGGTGCTGCACTCCATGGAGAGTTAGCATAAGGTTTTGTATTACATTCCTATCGCTTCTAATGTTGAAGCATTGAAATATAAACCAAATGAGTGCACTGCAATCCCAAAGCTAATTTGAGCTTTCCTCCACTGAGAACTCACACTTGGACATCTTAGGGTTTCTACTGATGTGGGTGTTTGAAGCAGTTCAATGACATTTTCGTTGTTAATGCTAACTGCTAACATTACTCTTGATTCTGCCATATACAGTCAGAACAGTTAATGGCAGAGTCTTTTAAGTTTGGGTTGAAGATGGGGGATGAGAACGTTATGAGCTCACAGAAAAAAAGTAAAGGAATCACACTTGAAACTGGGAGTTGAAGGTTGTCTCATGAATCCGGCTCGAAGGACCATGAAACAAGGGGGGGTTGCAGGTTGTCTTGAAAATCCGGCTCGAAGGACCATGAAACAAGGGGGGGTTGCAGGTTGTCTCATGAATCCGGCTCGAAGGACCATGAAACAAGAGGGGGGTTGAAGGTTGTCTTGAAAATCCGGCTCGAAGGACCATGAAACAAGGGGGGGTTGAAGGTTGTCTCATGAATCCGGCTCGAAGGACCATGAAACAAGGGGGGGTTGAAGGTTGTCTTGTGAATCCGGCTCGAAGGACCATGAAACGGGAGTTTGAAGGGTGCTTGTGTAATATATCGCTGACTTGGATTATTAAGAGACAAAAGGTTTGTCAGATTAACAATCTTGGATCTCAGATATTGTGTCTTTAACTTGACTGTTGATAAGTTCAACAATCATGAGGGGGTTCGGGACCACACACTCATAAGTGTGTGGTTCTTTAGATGGACAACTTGTTCACCCGGAGAACTGAAGCAAATGCTGAGTGGAAACTAAACCATTACGGAAAAATGGCCTTTTGAGCAACAATAGTGATGGATACTGAAACTTGGTAATGTAACCGAGGTAAATGTCAGTAGTAGTGAGGTCATGAGGCTACCCAATTTCCTGTCATATCTCCACAGCTGTTTCTAATGCCATTGAATGAATTATTGATAAAAGGAAGTCAAGGTGAAATCAATACTCCATTATATCGATTTACATTGTGGACAAAATGTAATTATTTAAACCATAATGCCAGTCAAACCCCTTCAGTAAATAAACCAAAACTACCATTTTACATGTATGAGTAACCGCATTCATCCATTCTCACTTCAAAAACTGAAAATAATCTGACGTCTCGAGTAAAAACACATTGCTTTGCTGCATCTGTAAAGCTAGCAATCTTGAGTTTAGCATAATTGGTTACAACTAGCCATTACTTCAACCCCAACATGACGCACCACTTGACGTTATCATCTGATGGTTTCGCATTACAAAGGTAAACACTGGTTTCAATGTGGGAAACAGAATCTAAAATGGCCGAGTGTGAAATCCACGAGTTTCTCTATTCAGAGCACCACGCATGAGTTGGTGTCATCTGCTTCACATTCAGTCTGTTCTGCTTTTTCCCAGTTCTGTTCCCATCTGCCTCAGGGAAAAGAAGAGGGTGCGAACCGTCTGTCTGTGTTCAGATCGACGGAATACAGCCAACAGGTCCACAGATGGAGAAATGGAGCGGACTAGCTCAGTGGACAGACTGAATGATCAACATAATTGGAGAATTTCAATCCTTGTTTCTGGTGTACAGTTTATTTTCCTGACGATCATCAAGCTTTTAACAAATACAATGTTTTTATGTCATCGTTTCAGCTTTCTGGATGTGTTTAAGGTGAAAACTGTTTATAAATCACATGATCAATATATCTCAGTTCATGAAGCATAATAAATATTGTAGCCGTGCCATCGATGTCTTAAAAGCGTTGGTTGCGTGCAGTTCACTACCAATTTGTGGGTGTGGTCAAACAATTTCATATCATCTACTGCTTTGACATCATCATAGAGGCAACACAAAGCACTTAAATATATCACATTGATGTCATAATGTTCCCAAGATGACACCCTTGCTATATGAAAATAAAAATATGGTTTATAAAACAATAATGTTGTCTTATAATGGAAAGATGGCCCCCAATCTCTCCCTTTTATTTCTTCCTCTACGGCCCTGTCTTAAAAAAAAATAACAATACCAAAAAAAAAAAAAAAAAAGTAATTAAATATATATATATATATATTAATATATTAAATTAAGAGAGAGAGAGAGAGAGAGAGAGAGAGTTTCTAGTGGGTCCTGGTCTGGCTACATCCGCCTAAAAGCGACAGAGCTTGGTTCGCCCTGGGTGTGTTTGAGGTTATTGTCCTGTTGGAACACCCAGATGCTCTCAATGGGGGAAGCTCATCCATACAACAGTAACCAAACACCCCCAGAGCTTGATTTTTCCAACCCCATGATTCACAGTTTGGATATTACTCCTCTTCTTTTGTCCTCCAAACATGGCGAGAGGCGTTTATACCCAAATGTTATCATTTGGCCTCATTTAACAACATGAGCTTCAACTATGGTTCTTCTGGTATGCGTCTTGAGACGCCAGCTCTCAGATTATTACAGAGATCTTGCCATGTCACTTTATGCCTATCCCTCCCCTTTCAAAGGGGAAGATGGAGCACAATGTTGCCGAAGGCTAATTTAGCCTTGTGCTAGTCTACAGTTTTGTCCTTGGTGTTCACTGCTCATTGTTTCCACTTTAAGTGAGAGCGGTGGACAGGTGATTTTTTTTTTTTTATACAGATTAAAACAGATGATTTAATCCAGACAATGACTGGGGCTTATAGAACTCATCTCGGTTGTTGGTAGGTGATCATATCCTTATTTCTAACAATGAATATTAGAAATCACACACTGTGACACTGAGATGTACCAACAATGAAAATACAAATCTCTCATTTCTTTGTATCAAACACGTATTTGCCCGGTAGTAAAAGAAACTTCTGTTAAATTGAAGTCTACACTGGAATTACTCGATGTTATGTCAGGATCTGGGTCAGTCACGGGAGGGGATTTACAGACCGTGGTGAATCTGCCACCGTGCATTTCTGAAGCTACAGCAGGGACAGACGGAAACGAGATGGAGAGTGTTACCTACTGACACAAACTCACTGACCTACATCAGATCTAAAGCCATTTCAAAATGACCTCCATGGCAATAGTATTGATCGCTGATATATGAAGAATTTCACTTTAAGGGGTGGCGTTTACGCTTTAAAAATACACTTTGTTATTAGAAAAAACAAGCATTTGAATAACGAAAAATTCTATTAAATGTACTTTTTAAAACATTCTGTACGTCTAGCGTGCTAATGCTAACAGTATTGCAAATCTTAACATTTTTGAACATTTTGCAAAAACATAAAATACCCATCACAGAATAAATGTGATTTAGCTACAAACCGTTAAGAAATTGTACAGATGTGTTGTAGGCCAACCAAAGGTTTCCGTTGGGGTTTTTTCATCCTGTGCTCCACCCTTAGCAAGCCAAAAGCTTTGATAATAAAAATTCATTTATAAAAATAATTTGTACACACTGGTCACTTACACTAATGTCCTGTTTTCGTCCCTTAAACAAAGAACGGCCAGGTGTCAAAGCTTGTGTACACCTCTAAACCTTTAATGTATTATCCTGGTGTTCTAATGTCAGGAAATCCAATTTCTGGCCCATTGAACATGGAGAGTTAATCATTTGGCAAAAACGTTGAGATGACAGTTTCATTTAAACTTGTGATCATTAGAAAAACATTAACCACAGCCATGTTACCACTTGTTTTGCCACTCACACTAGCTCTGCCTAGTTGAAGTTGGTGTGGATGGAAAGTGCATGCATTACCTCTATTATGGGATAGTCGAGCAAAACTATTTTCAGGTTAGGAATAAAACATTAAAATCAGAATGTAAAGATCACAAGTTAATAGTTGATAAAATTGTAACCAAAATGTGTTTTTGGGTGAATTAGCACTCAACAAGCAAACAAAGACCCTTGGGATTTTAGATTTAGGGGCAAAAATAATGAGCTTTTGATTGAAATATGATAAAAAAAAACGTTTGAGAAGCTTTTACGTCCAAAGCTAGGACATTCTGCGATGCATACGGCAAGGAATATAACATCACCATAAAACAGAGATATAACCCCAGGGTGGAGCCAAATCTCAATTAGCCATTAGCCTACTCTCCAAACGACCCACATCAGATAGAAACCATCATGTTTGTGGCTGAACATGAGGAGGAGTGATGTCCATTTTTGATGAAGGTCAGTGCAACACAAATAAACCTACTGTGGGGTTATCATTTTAAGCAATGTTTATCATTTTTAAAAGGATGTGTTCAGTATTGTATGTTACCAGGCACACATTGCCATCCATAATAATGGAATTAGACATTTTATAAAATTTGCTCATTTGAAAGTTGTAGTTAAGTTGCAAGCTTACATTTCTGGGTTCAGCTGGTATTCATTTATTTTAAACATCATCAAAAAAAATTTTAAACGTGTTTTTCTAAAACAGCACCAAAATCACGCTATAAATTGAATCGTTGCGCACAAGCAGATGCTCAGCACCAGAATCCTGCTTCTAATGGCTTCACAAGGGTCCAGCCCTGCCATGATGGAGATGCACTTGTTTTCCAGTGGCGCAATATTGCTACAAACGCCTTTTTATCATCGTAAATCAACCCTAAAGCTTCCTAACAGGCCCCGGAAGCATGGCACACTCGAAGGCTGCATCAGTTGAGGCTCACTCACCCAGAAGACGAAGGAATAGACGATGAGGAGCGTTTTGAGGCAGGTTATGACTGGTTTGGTCTCCATTCTCCTTGATGCCATGAGCGCAGTGGGTTTGTGCTGCTGTGATTCTCTGCTGCCTCTGCGCTCCAGTCACTCTACATCCGCCTGGCCAATCACAGGGCGAGATCTCCCACGAAGGTTCCGCCTCCTTCGGCAGGGCTCTGCTGCTGGCCTATCAGAGGGCGAGGAGATTCGTTAACCTCGCCTTTGGGACGCGACGCCCTCTACTGGACGTCAAATGACGCTGACGACACTTGCGCTAAAGGTGAGGCGTCGTCAATAAAATATAATTTTAAACACAAGAAGTGTTAAATAAAGTTATTTTATAACTGAAACACAGCTCCTTTATATCGATACATTTAACACCAGAGGATTTTAAAGCACTGGTAACGAATAAAACACGTTCTCAACTAGTTTTGAAATAGTTTTTGAATTTTTTTTTATTTCTATTCCATTTCATTTATTTTAAAATCAAAAATTAAATCCATCGATCACTTTCTTGGTTTTCTTCATATTTATTTTAACTTTTGCTTTAAATGTTAAAATTTCCAGTTGTAAAAATGTCTATTAATTGATAATTCTGAAATGTAAATGTTGATCATTTATTTTCACCAAAGAACTAAAAACAGATGTATCTAAATCAATGTTATCAATAATAATTCAGTTTATTTATAAAATACTTTTCATTTGTGTACAAAACTTATCGTGCTACAGAGAAAACAAATAATAAATCCAAAGACAAAATGTGTGTAAAAATACAGACTTTGGGATGTTTTTATTTTTTAAGGAATGCGTTCATTCCTTTTTAAAAAAACATCAGCGCTTTGTGGAGCCCTTAGATGACCAGGGGGGTATTCCAGAAAGCAGGTTATGTGACATACCTGGGTATGTTTAAGGATAAGTTCGTGGATAACCTCAACTTTCGGTTCCAAAAACGGAGGTAACTTTCTGGGTATGTATGTAACCATAGCAACTGACTCTCTGAATATAACCTGCTCGGCGGCAGGTTATGTTTCAGTGTAACTTCGTTTCAGAAGGTTGGTGAGCATGGCGTGCCCTTTTGATGAGGATCCTGTGGACGTAGATGCACAAATTATACGAGGTTTTTTTTTTCGTCGGGAGAGGGTTATAAGACCACGTATTGATGTGTTTGCATACCCTAATGATTATTTGAAAGAGCGTTATCGTTTTTCAAAAGATTCGTTAGTTTATTTAACACGTCTTTTAAAACCGCAGTTCTGCGCTTAGCACAGAAAACATTCTGTGCAATGCATAGCACTTAGGTTTTTTGCGTCTGGACATTTTTTGTACAGTGTGGGCGATTCAGAGCATGTGGGAAAGGCAACTGTGTGTAGAGCCGTTCGTACAGTATGTCTGGGACTTAAACAGTTCTTACCCACGTTTGTACAGTTCCCTGACCATAAACCTCTGCTTGTTATTAAAGACGAATTCCACAGAATGGCAGGTTTGTCCTTTGTAGTAAAATCTATGACGCATATTTAATATTTAGTCATATTATGTATATCTATACATGTATTAATTATTTTCGTAGTGATATAACATATTCAAAAGGCTGTATAAGTCATACTTCATTATTTTGTATTATAATAAAACGGGAGCCAATACCAAATTTGTAATTTAATACACTCACGCATTTACTCTGTCCGTTATTTTTTGCCAAGCCAACTCTCTTGCTTTAGCTGATGCAGCTGTATTGCTTCTTTTTAATATTATTGGCTTAAACTCCTCATAAGCGTGCATTAAAACCTCCAACTCCGCCTCTGTGAAATACGCCGCTCTCTTTTTTTTCGCTTTTACTTTCCCTGGTGACTCGTGAAATCGGCGATCCATTGTAAATGTCTTTATATATGCACCGTGCACGCGCATTAACTCTGGGTAACCAGTTGGAGGTTGATTTAACTAACTCTTCTCAGGTGTTTTGGAACCGACATACTCATGGTATGCCTGTTTAGGGTAAATCAACCCAGAGGTTATGATTTATCATATGGTAAGTTAACCAAGCTTTCTGGAATACCCCCCTGGTATACCAAGTATACACACATGTGCGCGCACACACACACACACACACACACACACACACATTATACACGTGTCTTTCTCAACCTCACCTTGGTAGCAGAGTTTGGCTGTTCTTCACCCCGTTTCAAGCCTCCTACACAACTGTTTCTGTTTCAGTTAATGACTGTTTTTTTAACTACTTATGAATGTAGTTACTATATATGCGTAGACCTTTATTTTGTGTAAAATGCTTGTAGTTGTAACACCAAATATTGATTTAGATTTTTCTTTGCATTTTATTTTCTTCTGAAAGAATCAATCATTATTTATATTTTACAAATAATTTTTTAAATGTAAGTTTTCAAATTATTGGCCTAAAACATATAAAAAATCTAATTATATGTATATTTTCCCTTGTAAAAACAGATTTTAACAAATTATTTACATAAGTGAATGTATTTGCTTGTGTGCATTTTTAAAATATTGATAAATAAAACACTTATTAAACGTCTCCTTCCCCCATGTGATCTTCGCTCTGGTGTGAAATACGTTCACGGTTCTGCTGCAGTTTTAACACGCTGCTCCGCTATATTTGACACAAACTCTCAAGCTAACGAGAAGCCACTGAAGTGAGACCCAGCTCCACCGTTGGCTCGAGGAAGGGTAAGTCTTTATCGTCTTTAAAGAAATAACTCTAACCTGGAGAGCTGCTCAGTCGTGCTCGGAGCTTAAAAGTCGTGTGTGTTCAGCACTTGATGTGTGTCTGTAAATAGAAGCAATACACATCAGTTGAAAACATTTATTCTCTTTTAAAACATTTTTTTTAAATACACAAACCATGTTACGTCTGTTTTATATCAAACAGAGTTTTCAGTGTTTTACATCTCTATTCGTCCAAAAGAGACTTTGCTCAACCCGTATTGTTGTCAGTACATGGAAGTATGGAAACATAAATGTGCAAAAGTACATCTTCTTATCTGCAAACTGTATATTTCTTGGATTATTTGTAAAAACTGCATTATTTATGTCATTAGAAAAAAGTCATCAACTTACAACAATGTAGAAATTCTTCAATAATATCAAACATCTTTAAGTGCAAAGCCGTGATTTGGCATCATGTGATCTCCCTTCCTGAGTGCTGATTGGTCACGAGGCCAAACAAGAGCATGCTGAGGTGCTTCCGCTTCTGCTTGGCTGATGTTTAGTGTTCTTGCCTGCAATTGGTTGACGGCTCTGTGAGTCTCTTCTCAAACATTACAATTCTGAAGTTTTTGACTTGACCTGTTGGTGCTCTTAAAAGTCAAGGATCTTGCCTGTGATCTGCTACTTGAGCAACTCTTGCCTGTTATGCATTTTTAGAGAGGCACTTGACTGTGATTGGCCGTCTGTGATTGGTTCTTACCTATTTGGTGCCAATTCTGCCTGCAATAGGATCTTAAAGTGGGTCTTGCCTGTGATTGGCTGTTAGAGCTCCAAGACATTGGTTTTTTTGCTCGTGATTGGCTTTGAGAGGTCTTGCCTGTTATTATCTATTGGAGGCAATTCTTGCCTGTGATCGCTTTTAAATGTCAGAGTTATTCTCAGTGATTAGTTGTTGGAGCTTTTCTTACCTGCTTTTGGTCGTGGGGACAGTTATTGGATGTGATTAGTCAGCTATTAGTTGTCAAAACTCTTAAATGTCTGTGTTCTGTCTTGTGATTGGTTGTTAGAGCAGTTCTTGCCTCTGATTGGATGTTAAAACATTTGTTACTTGTGATTAACTGTAATGTTTTTGGACATTGGAGGCAGTTTTTGCCGTTCTCTGGCTGTCAGAGCTCTTACATGTCCATGTTCCTGCCTGTGATTGGGTGTTGGATCAGTTCTTGTCTGTGATTGGCTGTTAGAGCTTTTCTTGCCAGTTCTTGGTCTTTTGTGTCAATTTGTTGTTAAGGCAGTTCTTAACCCTTATTAGCCACTTGGAGCAATTGTTACCAGTGATTGGCCATCCAAACTCTGTAATGCCTGTGATTGGCTGCTGAAGTTCATGGCTGTGATTGGCTGCTGGAGCTGTTCGTGTGTATGAGACTGGCAGTAAACCCGGCCCTTGTCTCTGATTGGCTTCAAAGCATCAGTGTCCTTTCCTGTGATTGGCCGTCAGAGCTGTGGTTGACTGTAGTGTGTGTGGTTGATGTCAGAAGTTGCAGAGCTTCATCGACGGTGTCCGTGTGCTTGAAGGAAGGAAGATCCGCCAGCAGTAAGACCTGCAGCACTGACGGCTGAGTCGAAACAAAACAGAAATAAACCTTTAGTCTCATCTTCATGCATTACAATGTTAGATACAGTATGTATTTTAAAATAATTACATTAGTTCTAAATTCATACATTTTGGAACAAAAATGGTTTTGTATTCGCATTTAAGCCACTGGTTCTCGTTTGGCAGATAATGGTTCTAATATTCATCCCATTTCTCATCAGAGCACCAATTTATTCAGCCTTTCCTGACGTCATGTCTGTGTGAGCGTGTGCGAGACCTTGAGATGACTGAAGACCAGCTCAGCTCCTCTGCTCTCCAGCTGCTTCATCAGTTCGGCCAGTTCATGGATGACGGTGAAGTCAATAGAGCTGATCTGAGAACAGTCCAGAACCAGGGAGCGTGCTGGGGATGCTAAACGACACAACAGTCAATCAACAACCAGAACACATCTCTGTGTGTGCGTGCGTTTGAGAGAGTGTGCGAGGCTCACCGTGAAGAGTGTGTTTGTACACCAGCTTGCTAAAATGCTCCGATGAGGGGAAGCTCAGGCTACTGTCAAACTCCAAAACGACCACCCCGTCATCTGACACCTTAACACACACCGTGTCATGTGATCAATACAGTATTAATCAAGCAAAGTGCATTTCTAGAATAAAAATGCAGTGTTTGGCAACGCTATAATAAAACGTCAAGCTATGGGTGGCGTACAGGTGGCACTACTGAGAAAACCCATCTGACCTTAACTTTGGGTCGTGCCAGAATATGAAACAGCATGAGAGCGGAAACAGTCACTCCTGCCACGATGCCGTACTGCACCTCCCAGAAACTGAAGAGAAATGTCACCGCGAACGGCAGAAGATCCAGCTCTGAGAGAAACGAGAGAGAAGTAATTGCACAAACACCGATAATGAAGCGGTCGGCTATAGAAAGTTTGGTGCCAACAAGATACTGCTTCAAATTCAACAATGCCACCAAATATATCGTACCGTTAAATAAAAACAGTAACTTCTATAGACACAAAATGGGAGCTTTCGATCTAATCCTATAAGTTCAGCCAATTTATAGTAAAATTAGTTTTGAGCATATGCTAACGCTAGCAAAATACCTCCGGGGCACGTTAACAGTTTTCTTAATGCTTTTGCAAGAATACGAAATGGCCAGACTGGGCGTGCTGCTCTGCAATTTTATGACCAACAAGTGTTAAGTTAAAAAGCTATATCTCCAGACCACTTGGGGGCACTGTGCTAAAACTCTGTAGGCCACCTCAAGTCATAGTTATTGTAATGTGCACCAATTTTGGTCGTGCTGCGCTTCCGGGTCCTGGTGCTCCTGTCTCCCATTGCAGAATCAAGTTTTAAATCGAGTGAAACATTATCTATAGATTACCACAAAGTGCTATAACAAAAGTTAGAGTCATGACGTGGTAAAATAAATAACGTTTATAACGTAGAAAGTGCTGTTCTGTAGCGCAATTTAGAGAAACTCTGTGACGCGTTCTCAGAAGCTCTCTCTCCCGTACGCTTGGTACTGTCTGCGCTTGTGCTTGAAACCACGTTGGTTTTCGTAATTCGTGAAAAATCCTGAGATTTCATGTGTTTTATTCTGTTTTATTATCAGTTATTACATTAACAATGAGTAGATTTAAGGATTGAAGAAACGTTCTCTGGTTTTCCATTTTTTTCATCTACATATTCTGTTGTTTCTGAGAGCCGTTGCACAGATTATGCGTTTAACATGTAAAACTTGGTTCGAGAAACGAAAGCCACCCTGGAACGGATTAATTTCGTAAATATTAGGGGTGTAACGGTACGCTAAAATCGTATTCGGTTCGGTACAGTGTCTTGGAGAGTTCGGTTCGGTTCATTCGGTTCGGTACAAAACAATAAGAACTTACATAATCTTTATTTTGAAAGCTGCCAATACACAATAAAATTCTTGCATAAAATAAATAAAAGTGACACATTTGGGTGATATTTTAAATAAATTGCACTCTTTATAAAGAAAAATACATTTTTTTAAATAAAAAATGAAATACTGCAACTAGTTAGGATAGATAGGATAGATTAACCTATCCTCATTTTCTGAAGAGAGCACAGATCTGGTTGCAGTGACAATATCTCCAGCAGTAGAAAATGTTAGATGTGTTGCCTGCCGATCTCCGTGGAACAATGTCGGCATACAACTTTAAATTTATCCACTCGTCTATCCCGTTATGTATTTTAACAGAGAAGCCAAAGTGTTCTCAAACACGAGACCGTAGTGAGGTGAGAGGGTCTTCAAGCTCTGGCTTCTCTTTCGCTTTTGATATGATTCCATTTTTCTACTCGCGCTCGTGCTCGTCACTCAATAGCGTCCGTGCGGAAACTCGCCTAGGAACATTGTTCCGCTGCGCTTAATATCGCGCTAATAATACATTTATATCATTTAATAAAAATACCGAATACCGAAACGGTATGCAAGTGTCCCGAACCGAACAGGCCGTACCGAAACGGTTCAATACATACCGTGAACCGTTACACCCCTAGTTAGTATATATATAATAGTATGTAGTTGACCACTTTAAACTCTGTATAGTATGTAATATAAATATTAAATTATACAATTGTTACATTGTGTATTAGAATTGTCGTTTTACACACTCTTGACTCTCCAGATGTGCATCGGCACTCCATACTCCAGCAGAGGACTCACAGCCATGATGATGA